>JAQGBY010008469.1:0-10631 GCA_034698785.1 Mycogona germanica
GGCAGCGCCTTAAAAACTAACTATGTACCGCAGAAAAACAAATATATACAAGATAAATGTCGTCTTTTTATAATTATTATTATTATTATTATTATTATTAGTCGAGTCCTGGGATTACCCGTATTTCTTTTTATAAGTGTAATTACAAATGATACGATTTTAAACGAATATCAAACTTTCTGTCAGACTGAGCCCAGTCCCGATGAAGTTATGAGACCAGCTTTCAGTGATTCTGTCAATGGCATGTATTGCAAAAGCTGTAAAGAATATTCAAAACCAACATTTGTTGGAACGGCAACTTGGTAACTATTTCGGAGACTTTTTAATCTGATCTTTGGGCAACAACTTCATTCACTCTAAGTAGAGAATTTTGTCTTAAATTCATTTTTTCAAAACGTACAGTACATGACAATATTTCTTTTTCTTTGTCGTCCACAAAAAGTGTAATTCCAACAAATTAGCGACAGAAAAATAAATCACTTTCTCATGACTGCACCAAAAGATAAACATATTTAATTTTTTAGCAACGGCTTCTAATCAAATATCACAAAAACTTTTACAAATAGCATAATTTACAACAGCATAACCAAATCTTGTGTCAGGTGATTCCTCACCTGCATTCTGCACTGCGTCCTCACCTCCGATAGAAAAGCGATCAAGTTTCTCACAACACGATTAGACATTCACTACATAACAACACCGGTCGAGATTCTTTACATCAACACTTAAATATAGAGTCCTCCATCGCCTCGCTCTGGTCACTAAACTCGCCAGTAATCTAATACTAGACAAGCATCGTTACGCCTTTCGTTGTTAATTTGATACGCAACCACCGCACCAAGAGCATCAATTTTTCAGAGCCCCGGGGAAACGATGAAGCGGGGTCGTCCCCGCTTCAGGCGCAGAGGATAGAACTTCCGAGGAGCGCCAGAACCGATCATAGCCTCGAAAAGCGTACAATCACCTTTTGGTATTGGTGTCGTGATTAAACTGTAAAAAAAATGGAATATCGACAATAGGTCCGGCGGCTGGAGGTGGGGCAAACCGGAATGGAACAACAACATACACGAAGCGGGCCACCCGCGAGGACACACGGAACATCCCGACATCAGGTGATCCTCGCCAATCGATTCATCGCTGGCGTCAATCGGTTCCATGGTTCCAGACGGACGACGTCATTGGCACCCTTGTGATTCCCCATTGTGAAGGCTACAAAAATAACCCAACTTTGGCTCGCAACACAATAGACGTGCGGACAACAAAAAAATAGCGACCACCAATTTTCATTGACCAATGTCTGTTGGCAGGTTTCGGAAACACCTGAAGAAGGTGAATAAAAACTTCGAAGTATTTCGTCAGAGCATTGTTCGGTCAAAATTGTTGCAGTAATCGGAAGTGGAAGAGGTCACGACGAGATCATTTGCATTGTTGTCGACGAAGAGCTCGAGTTCTTAAGATACTTAAATTAGAAAATGTAGGAAGATTTTCGAACAAAAAACATTGTACTCTTTTAGTTGTCCGCCTAGTTCACATTCGCACTCGTAAATCTGAAGAGAACTAATCTGAAATCTTATTAGGTCACCCGATTATTTTTATTTAATCTGAAATCGTTTTAACTAAACCATATTCAAATGTCACGGAACTGGAGTCGTCCGCATTTTAAATTTCTAAGTAGATTCGGATGGCGTTTGATTTACGTCTAGGTCACCCGATATTCCGTTTGGAGCATGAACACGAAAAAATCAACGCCCCCTGTGATCCAACAGGCTCTGAAATATCGAATTAATAAGGAGACTTTAAGAGTATCGCATAGCAGCATTAAGTAATGGACCAAAGGTACAAAAAGGGTCTGGAGTCGAACAAGCTTCGAATATGCGACAGAAAACACAATAGGGACAAAGTACTATACATAATTTGTTAATTACGGATAATTTACAGCACCGGTCGGAAACCACTTAATAATAAATACGCAACTTTGTACATGACAGAAAGGTCAAGTGCAACGTGAAGCGAGATGAAACTATGGCTACTCGCGTGTCCAGAGAAAGAGGGGGAATTGTTTTGGTGGCCGTGACCTTGACTAGCCGCACTTCCGGTAAAAACCCGTTTGGAACGAAAATGCATAGGTGCTCGGGGCTTCATTACATTGCAAATTGCGGAGTCGAGCGAGTTGGACTATGGCGGCCATTGTTGCAGACTGGTCAGCGCCCAAATTATATAGTGTGGCAAATACCGGTGGTAAATTATTGTTCGCAATAATGGGGCAAGTCAAAGTGCTCGATCAGCAAAAAAAGAAATACAATTTGGAATCAAACGTGAGTATAAAATAAGCGACAACCGGTATCTGATCGGCAAACCAAATCGTGTGTGAAAGGGTTACTGAATGGGTAATCCTGTGTCAGAGGTCAAGTTTTGACTACCTCCAAGGAACATCGGAATTATAATTCAAGTTCATACAGGTAATTACTTGTAAATGATGAATTGAACGTCGAAAATAATCAGTAGACAATAAAAATATCAGTAACAAGAACTAGTTCAATCAATTATTTAAAAAATATTAATTCTTGGAACTCCAATTTCAATTGAAATTCGTTCAACACAACTGATTTCAAGCTGGGAAACATAAATAGAATGTTTGACTATTAAGAAAAATTAATAGGTCAATCAGATGTTCGCCATTGTTTGATCGAGTTGGTTAACCAAATATCGACAAACTATCGTCACCCATTTCGCCATATGATCACGTCTGAAATCCCACACCTTGCCGACACGACATCTGAAAAGCATAATTCGTGCCGAATAAAACATTTTTTTTTGGTTTGTTAATGAGCTGAGGTTATATCGGTGCCACAAGTAAACCCACATAATATTCTACGTGGCTACGCATAATTTCACATCCGGTCTTATACAAAGACAGGAGTTCCCACCAGGCTTTCACTCGAGACGAGACGTGCGTGTTCTCTAGCCTAATTTTGTCTTGTTGACTTTGAGATTGCCTAATGATATGATATTGTATGATATTTCCTAGATTGGAAAACTTTAATATGTTTGTCTACGTTACAAACTTGCTCGATAATTATCTCGACCGAAGTACATGCACATTGCCAAAGCTGTTTCGTTGATACTTGTTATCGTCAATACAAGTTAGCAATAATGCGATCAATAAATCTGTATCTCGAAAGGGGAAATCTATTAAGTAACTGCTTCAAAATGTTAATGACCAGGTTATGATTCCCATTAGTAAAATGCATTGTACGACTCGTCGTAGCCCAGTCGGTATTGCGACTGAGTGTGGCTCGGCGGTCCCGAGCTCAATTCCCGGCGCCGGCTCTCGATTATTCGATCCCGGAGTACTGGTAAAAATGTACCCACTCACACTGGGTTTCCAAAAATAAAATTTTACTGTAATTTATTGGACGACGTGTTGCTAAAAATCCCAATAAGAAATTATCTCGATTAAACGAAACTCGTTTGCGTTTTCGTCTCGAATGAAACAATACATAAATAAAATGATTTCCAACTATATATAGTTGGCGATGTTAATAACTGGTTGAAAAGATGTCCAATCATGTCTACAAATACATTATGCAAACACACAAACAAAATTTTGAAATAATGCGCCAATGAAATGATGACTAGTGAGCAAATAGGTGCACCGAATCCCAACATTGCACCACGAACCACTGGAACAATGAAAAAAAAGGGCGGTCGGTGCAGGAGGCGAATTAAAGCGCTAGAAAATCTAGAACTGGATTAACCCCATAGGATAGAAATACTGAATAGCGGCGGCCTACATTACAAACCACTGAATCAGATTGCCTCAGAGTAAAAAATACTATCGTGGCATCTGTTGGCGTGAGTACTCCTACAATTACCACAACAAAGGCTTTGAGGCGGGATTCTTCATTCTCGTCTTTCAGCCAAACACTTAAACCAAAAAACACTGCACTTGAAACAGTCAAATTCGTACGTCGAGTTGTTGAGTCAATTTTCTATTTATTTTGCGGAGTTAACAACAATTTAAGTGCCACCCGATACATGCCTTAACCTTTCTTGAAAAGCGGAAGCAAAAAACAATAGGCAGCCCACCTGCGCCAGGTGGAGGGCGCGGGTGGATGTAGGTTGAGGGGGGACAGGTAACTCACTTTCTCAAGATACACGAGTCGGTCGCCGGGCGTAACCCACCACGATTCCGAAAATCAAGTTTTGAGAAACCTTATGGTTCGCTTCCGACTCGCCTCCATACGAGGAAGTGCACTTTTGTGTAGGTGACCAACTCGCTGTCAGACCCGGGGTGGTATCCACGACCCCCGCGGATCTCCGAGTATCGATTAGTGAGCGGTCTGCTCCATTTATTTATTTCCTCGGCGCTGACCTACAAGTCCCACAAATTGGTAACACTAGGTGGCGCGCCCAATTCGTCGATACCGGTAATTGTGGTGGCTTGGACAAGGAACGCTTAATGACAGAAAATAATCTGTTAATAGTAAGTACATGTACACACCAGATATACCATCACTGCAATAATAAAACTCGATTCTCTGGATCGCTACGGGAGAGGGCGCCAATAACGGCGATGCGCAGAGGGAATACGATTTGGTTGATACAGCGCACCACTAAATCAAGTCGTACCTTGATCAGGTGCTTTAAGAGCCAATCTTTCATTGTGCAAAAAATATACAGACTCATAAAAGACAATCGCTTCCCACCATTTGTTTGTTAAGAAGCCGTCGTTACAAATGATTGGCGGAGATATGCGTTAGAAATACAAATTATCGGTTCTATAATGGCAAATGAGTATATAAATATAGGGGATATTCTCAAGATGCGAGGAAGCAAACTGGTTTTAGGTCTCACTCAAACTTAATCAGAAATATCCGAGATTACTAAAGTAGGCGATTGATAATCCAACGAGTGTCTACAATGGCAGGAACGTTTTGACTTGCCCTCCTCCTAATCAAACAATAACGAAACTGTCAAAATAAATCATCGAAACCGATATTTAAACATAAAAAGATAATAAAGGCAATCAGGCAAGGGCTAAGTCATGAATAATGAATCAACAAATGACGCACAATTTAAGCAACATATACAGACTTTTTGGAAAACGGTTCCTAACCAGTCCTTTTGAAATCAGGAAATGACACCAAAAAAAAACAATAGAAAAATCGTTTCAACGAGTCCAGTGAAATTTCCATAACCGCGAAATGCAGCGGTTGCGCAAAACTATTGGGCAATCAGATTGTCGATACTAGGTGTACTTGTACATGTACGTGCGCGGCCGCAACGAAGGTGTCAGTTTTATAGATTGACGGCAAAAGGTGAACGACCTTGTCCGGCGCGAGCAAAACCAGCCAGCACGATAGAGGGCTCATCTATTATTCCAATTATGGCGGGGCAATTAAAAGCCTACAATCCTCACCGAGCGCCCATTCAGCCCACAGGTGTACAAGGTATAAAATAACGTACTTGCGTGAACGAAAAAAATACAAGTCGGATGCAGTTTCGCAAAATGGCACCAAACCAAATGTGGACCTCCATCCGGGACAACGCCAAACGGAAGACAAGAGTGACGACCTCTAGATTACAATAATTTGAATTTTTTTAAATGTGAAATTGCCGACGCAGATATTGAACACAACAATGAGTGGCAATTATTATAAACTAGGTTCGATAATTATGAAAACTGTGCAACTATACTAAATTTATAAAAACAATTGTTCTGGACTATAACAAAATCGGTGACGAGATCGATGGCCAAACAGATTTAATTTAGCGAGCTCCGATATTTAAGAGCTGTACGATAATACGATCTTAAAAAAACAAAATCGATCTCGTCACCGATTTTACAATTATATTTTATAATTTAGTTACTACATCGGTGTCTCCCTACTTGTTTAGTGCTACTACAACACGATGTAACATGTTTTTTGCAAACACAAAATCTAAATTATTGGTATCTGAAATTATTAAAAATCTAAGAAAAACAAACAACGGATAAGCAAAATCACATTCTAAAAGATGAAAGATGTCGATCGTAACGTGTAATTGTACCAATCTCGACACGCATTTTTAATATCCCCGACCCGAATCTGCCCCCAAATTATGAGAACACATTCGAGATCGACGTCATTCATACAAGCACTTATCTACGGACAAAATGATAACAAGATCATCTGGTGAGGCGAAGGGAAGACTCGAGAGACACGTCCCCTCCTAACGACATCCGGAGTCTTTCTTCGGCATTCGGCTCGTTTTAAGAAATTGTAAAGGTAGTCTCAATTGAAGACGTCAGAGAGAGAGAGAGAGAGATCTTGGGAGGGCATCGCAAACACGAGCGTATAAGAATTTCGGCATTGGCATTAGCACCATCACGACAAAGGCGGTCAGATTTTATGAGGGCACTTTGGCGTGACAAATGATGTCGATTCGGGAGTGAGAGAGAGAATGGATGCTAATTAATAAGAATAAAATCATAAACGTGGCTGCGGTTCGTTCCGCGTGGTCTGACGTAGGCTTGCATAACAGCCGTCCGATTAATGCGACGGCGTTGAATCACGCCACCTCAATCAAGGGTTAGTCACATGCAAAACGACTCCGAAAAGCAAACGTCACCTTTCGAACGCGCGACCAGCCTGAAGAACCGCAATGGCGACGAGCGCGGCAAACCGTTATTCGTTACTAGAATTCGCCGCACTAACACACGCACTTACATTTCGGGGGAAACTGGCGATCGATTTCGGGGAATGACAAGTGACCGCCGGGCGTAACGTGGACAACAGTGGACGTCAAGCGCTCATCACTTGAACATTTGACGCGCGGCAACCGAATATTACAAGGCCAATTATTTTTATCCATTCGAATGTTACGAGGGGCGTCCAATAAGCCAGGTCTCCTTCATTTTATTTGGCAAGAATAGTATTGGGATCACGCAAATTTCAAATTTGTCTCAGCGTGACACGAAAACGTGTTTTCCCCATGACATGGACTGCAACCAGCGGCGAACTTCAGTTTAGAAACACGCACGCCATCTTTGAATGTGGTACCCGAGACCTGGTGTTGTTCTGAGAGATCGCGACTCCCTTCTGAGAAGTCGCGATTTTATTTATACTCTTGCCACATCGCAAATGCGGTTTTTCTGAAGGGTTCGGAAGGGTTCTGATGTTGCCTCTAATAAATATCACTTAGATGATACAAGATTCGGAGATGATGCGAGTTCAAAAACAAACTTGCGTCAAACTAAGACAAATGCATCAATGTTTTATGTCGAAATCTGGATATTTTTCCACTCTCGTAAATGTATATTTTGAAATTTGTGTTCCCTAAAAACTTATTTTGCAAAAAATTGAGGAGACCGACATTTTGGACGACCCACGTAAAAACATCGATCTTCAGAGGCAAGCCGTATTTGACACGTTTTATAAATATTCACACAATTTATAAATATACTTGAATTAATTAAAAATTTACGCCATAAACATGACGCTTGTGCTCAGCGCATGGAACCACTAAATTCTCGTTTACAACTAACATGATATACTGTACTCCTAAATACATAATATTTAGACTCAACATGGATTTGGTACAGAAGAATTCCTTGAATGAATTTCTCGATTGGTGCTCCCCCCCCCTCCAGGGTCACAGTTACAAACAAGCTCACCTGGCACTCCCCATCCGTGCATGTCTAATGATCAAACTGTTACGGGGTCGAAACCACGACCCACCGATCCATTGACAAATTCTCTCTCTCCGCAAGACCAACCGGAGGAAGGGCAACCCGTAATGAACTAGTTAGAGCAGTGGCACCTGTGCGTTTTGTGAATGAACATTTTGCATTTAAGCGAAGTTGACGTTTATTATCCCGCGCTGAGGGTTGATCGTCAAGAGCATTAAAGATATCCGCTGGCGACGTCGCTGTCTTTGATTTGAGCCCACGCAAATTATGAAACACAGAGCTGACCGACGCAAAAGCACCGAAAATTAAACCTGTCAAAAAAAAAATCTTTCTCGGCGAGTCGAGACGATGATAATTACAGGCATCAAAAGCCTACTCGCCAAAAATTACGTAAAACCACGCTTAATTGCGGGGGCTTGCCATTTATATGGATACCTATATATGGAGCGGCCAGCACTAAGCTCGTCCTATTCAGGTCTGAGACCAATTTCATCAATCGAGACAAACATCCATGCACCTTGAATTCAAAGTGCTTCATTACTAAAAATTACGATGACATCACTTTCCAGATTCATCGATGATTGAGGATATCAAATCGAATAAGACAAACTAGTTAACATACCAAAACAAATTATTTGTTCAGGATCAACGTCACCTGGATCCACGTCGGATCCCAATCATCACTCGTAGAAATGTTCTACGTTTGATGGCTGGTCTCACGAGGTCAACTCAGCAAGGCTTACACACACACAAACGTACTACTTTTTATTTACATATTGCGTAGTCATTCATTGACTGATTCGAGTTCACCGTGTGACCACAATAGGTCTATCTGCCTATTGGGGTCAGGCCAGCTCATAATTGTGCACCAGTATAGTCAACGGTAATAGACCGGTTCACGAACTTTCGTGTTTGACAACGCGCGCGACCCAAATCCGAAATCGCGTACCAACGAGAAAATCTATTTCTATGTATATATATATATATAGGTATGTACATGTACGTGGATGCCGTTGACATTCGCCTGGTGTGTGTACTCGGGCAACCCCCGCGCCTTGAAGAAAAAGTCCAAGCAAGTTCGGTGATTGGGACGGAAACGTCGAAGGACTAAACATTCGATTCAGTAATCCCCCGCAAGCAAGGTTTATTCCTGTTTAACGACACAAGGAAAAAATATAAATTCTGACGAGCAATCATGTAACACGAGTTTTCAGCGGAAATACGTCATATATTTTCAAAGATGTTGAACGTTGCCACAAAAAACCAAGGAAATGCCCGTCAAAATACGATGACATTTTTTCTAGTCACGCTCGGATCCAGAAATTACAATTAAACTTAAATAGTTCAGGAAATAAACTCGTACAGAGTATAAGGGAAATCAAGACAAGACATTTATTCTAATCCCAAAGACAGAAACACAGGAGAAAACTCGAATAGAAGAAAAAGTGGGATTCCAAACCAACTGTGACCACACCACGGTAGTTACTTTTATCCTGTTCTCTCAAATAATTAGCGACAAGGACACAAAACAGGTTTTAAAACAAGAAATTAATCCAACAATTGAAGTGGATTCAGTTTAGCAGGGAATTTATCAGGTGTCAAAATCGCCTTGATTTTTTCTAACCTTGGTAGCGCTTCTTTTTGGGAGTAAATATTCATTTAAAGGAGAAAGTGAAAGAAGCGCCGACAACTGACGACGGCATCCCCCAGATGGCGCAGTCGTCGACGGCAGAGCAAGAAACGGGGTCGGCCACGGCCTTGCTCCCACAAACATCCACACCCTGTGCCCAACCCACATGAAATCCCCCTCAACCCACGTCAACGCATTAAAATTGAAATATTTTCTTTTCCCCTGAGACCAAAAACGAAGGTAACGTGGCTAGTAAATACAAATAACGACCCAATCGTATTCACTTTAGGAAACCTAATTGGAAACAATTTGGTTGGCCAAACACGCGATCACACACACTGATTGACAATGAAATAATAAATACTAACACTAATATAAATACTGAAAATGGGTACTGATAACGTCGGAAACATGGGCTCGGCTCTGGTCATACTCTGATTTGATCGACACGACTTTTAGATATCTAGTAAATCTGACGTTATCTACAGAGTGGAGACGTACGTGCGTTTGATCATCTACTGTATGTGGAGGAATTTAGTCTATTTGCGTTAGGCTGTGTCAGATATTGAAGTTTCCTAACAGTAACAACGATTACAAAGCGTTTACAACCCAATCATACATTTATAGTTAAAACAACTTTAAATTGCTGCTTTAATTTAAACATATTCCGAATTCGACATTCAGCACATGTTCAAAATTTCTGAACAGCCTTTAGAAGTTTTCTTGTGATGGTGGGTCGCATTCACACTTATTTTAATAAATATGACGAACATGCAACAAACTGAAATGAAACTTTAGAATTGTACGACGAATACGTGTCGATCCGAATGCTGGCCCGTTATGGACCGCATTATGAACCTCCTTCAACTTAATTCAAATTTTTCCTAAAAATAAAAGATTCGGCGGAATAGTGGTACTTGTACAGTAGCTAAGGGGTGGCCGGGCATAAGTAATCTAGTGTCACTTGCGAAACTTATGGCGTCGGCATAACTAACACGAACAACTTCAAAATAGTGTCACTTTGTTTTCGATTCACTCGCACTTTTTAAGTTCGACCCACATAGGGGTGACGACAACGACAACGACGATCGCGTCGGTTAAGCATAAGTGATCAAGAATTCGGCAGTGGGCGGCGGCGATGATGATGGTGGTGGTAGTGGTAGTGGTTGCGACCAAGCACGGCCGTTACGACAAAAGGCAGACGATAAATTAGGTATGGGCGCGCGCGGTGAAAAATGGGCGCCGCACTTGACTCTAGGTGGCGTGGGCGTCGTTCGATCGCTCCCCGCCTACTTGGCGCCGTCGTTCTGCCACACGCGATCATAC
>JAQGBY010008470.1:0-10631 GCA_034698785.1 Mycogona germanica
TATGATTGAGTTTAGCGAGGTAAGTGAATGTCATTTTTGCAAATATCAGTCCAATTGTATTTCACTGAAACAGCTGATACATCATTTTGCCTTTTTCGTGGGCGCAGTGATTCTCAAATACTGTAATTGGGGACTCTGAGGCGACCATAAATCGAAGTTGATTCCTCAACTTGCTATTTCAGTCAAATTATTGACGAAAATCCACTTTTCCCTCAAAACCATCGATTGAGTGGAATTGTGGATTGTGCGCATGCGCAGATGACGTAATTTCATGGTGAGAATCAAATTTGAATGACCAATATGTGGCCCCAGCCTCAAAAGCCACATGAAGAAACAAATTCATTATTCTGCTCAGAGTGTAATGCTATTTTCAAGTATGTGAATTATTTCTCGAATTCATGGTTCAATTTTACTATTTGATTCGCAATCGTTGTGTTCCCTTTGTCCATGTTGTGCTTTCGCACAATATGGGTGTAAGTGCATTTAATGTAGTCAGTTGCAAAGAGAAGTCCTTTTTTAAATGTAGAATTCATTATCAAAATTTATACTAGGCAAATTTGCGCACCTATGAAGTAGAACTGATATCCACACACCGAATAGTAACATCAGTTGCTCTTATAAATTAATCCTATTTGTATTTTAAAGAAAATGTTTTTCACTTACCGGAAGAGGACCCGCAAATGCAGCCAAAACTGCAATGATTGCAAGTAATGCGAGATATAAAAGAAACTTCATTGTGGAGAAAAAATGTTTTAACGAAATTTGTTCTTTAAAAGCCAAAATGTCGAGCTGGCATTAATTTGATTTAATCACTGTCGGTTAAGCCCTAGTCGAGTAGAGATGCTCCACAATTAATGTTAGCTTATGTAGCCAGGAATCTATGTCAATGGTCACATCTGCCTTCTGTATCTATGGCAAAATCTCTCATTGCACAATAAAAGAAACATAATGAATCCAATTAGCAAAAATCCCTGCACCCGGTATCCGCTCACAGCGTACAACTAAGTTCATTCAACAAACGAGGCGCTACCAATCATATTTCCTTTGATGATCAATGACAAATGATCAACGATTTCGATTGTTCGATTGATCAAAAAACAAATTACATAAAATACAGACTGCGTTCCATAAAATGGGGAATAAAATGAATTGTTTTCTTAATTACTCTTGAAAAGGTGAGTTGTTCAGAATGGTTCAGATGGTACATCCTTTGTGCGCCGCCTTCCTTACACTGAACTTGAGTTGTCGCTTGCTCACGAGTATTAGTGAGGGCGACCCCGGACCCTGTTTCTCTCCCCCAAGCGATCCCCCATCCCATCATCCCGGATTCTCACCCGCTCCTACAAAAAAACTCCTTCATTGCGTCTTGTTAAGTTTTCATTCTGGTGGTTTCTGTATCGCCATCTAGTGCTGACTTCGCGCAACTAGACGACATCAGACAAGTCAAGGTGGCATTTTCGAATGCTTAAAATAATTGCTGATTGTCTTCTGTTGGACCAAAATTATCCTGCCCCCAGTACCATTGTGGTCTAGGTTAAGCAAAATAGCTCCTGAAGGGGTCAATTATTTGTGCTGTAATTTTTTGTTCTGACGTTGGTTAACACTTTCATATTCACTTTCTTCAAATCCCCCATCCTTCTCTTCCCCCTTTCCCCAACCCAAATGTTACTTATCGCATCATAAATCGCCCATCTGTTGTTTTTTGAGTAAATGTTTTTTGTGGCCCATTTGCAGAACCGGGTTATTAATTTTGCGGTGAGGGTAAATACACTGTTAAGCTTGCTGAAATGTTCGTGATTATTCAACGACCCCATATGTTGAACCCGATAAGTCAGACGATCAAAACTACTTCCAGTTCCAGTTCACTTATGTTGAACTGAATAATGACTTGAACTCTACTAACTGTATTTGAACCGAAATGAGGGTTTCGCCTGTTGCAATCAATTTTTAAAAAAATGATTCACCAATCGCTCGTATCGTAAATAGAAAAAAAACCTTTTAGAACACGCAGCACTTAAATTTTAAAATCAATAACAAATTTCAAAAAATATGGTTTACACATTACTGAAATTAAAAGTCATTCTTTTCATTGAACATGATTGATTTGGTTCTTTTTTCAAGTAATAAAAAAACGTGAATAGTTGATTTGTGAAAATTGTTTGCACAAGCGCCAACTTATGCAAACATTAATTCTTTCTTCCACAAAACTCGTTCTTTATTTTACTAAAATGAGGAATCAGTCAAATTCTGAAGTCGCCTGAAGCGAGTGCAATTACTTTTAGAGCATTATGTCTTGATATTTAAGTTTTTTTATTAAATAAGTGGTATGGCGAAAAGTTAAGGAGGTATTGTCGCCTCCTCATTGGTTATTAATTAATTTTTTAATTAAACGCTTTCAGCAATTTCTCTTTCTCCCAGTTGATTTAACGTTGATTTAACGAACTTGTTGCGTCGAGCAGTTACGGTTCAAGGTGAGCCGGGCAATTCGCCCAATAATTAAAACATCACCAGATTTGCATTGTCTTCTTACATGTCAAAAATTGTGCACGATTTTCCGAAATGGTCCTTTATTTTTTGCGTACTTGGGCAACCAGGGAGAGTGAGCTGGGGATGGGGTCTTTATGTGCAGACTCGTATTGCGCCGCCTTCCAATTATAGGCCATCGAAGTAACCTGAAAAACCACAAAACATGTGTGGAGGTCAAATTGTTGATGAGGGCCGACATGATTATGATGAGCCCGGCGATTGCTTTTACTGAACCGATCGTGATCGACCATTAAAAAACCCTGTCTGCATAACCGCAACTTTTCCTGAAATTCGCTGCCACCTTCATATACTAATAAGGATAATAGTTGAACCGCGCCATTATATGTTGTGTACCACAACATTCAGTACCCGTTAATGGAGATAAACAACGATCTAAAAAGGACTAGAAGCTATATATCGGGTGGTGAGTAAGAGATGGGCGTCTGTAAAAAAATAATATGGTAGATTCGTAGCCATTTTTGTTGACGTTGTCCACCGAAAACGGAAAGCCATCAATCTGGTACGTGACTAGTTCTAATGCAAGAAGGGTGCTTTGAGCATAGAAAGGATTTCACAAAAAACATTTCGAAGAAAACCTTCTAACCTACGAGTATTTGCTTGAAAAAACGTGCCGCAGTTCTATTAAGTGTTGTACTTTTCAAAGTTTTTTTTTAAAGTTTAGGTGATTGTAACCTGAGGTGATAACAACCCTATTCCTTTTGTTGCGTGAGGTGTGTGTCCCATTGGTGGGACAAATGGCACAATCGGTATCAGTAACACTAACATGGCATAGCCAATAAAAAATAATTAGAAGTGTTCGCTAAATTGCCAGAATTGGAAAAACATTTGTTGAACACTGTTGTTGTTTTTTTGTGCTCACGCGTTAAAAAGAAAACGTTAGATGCGCCCCCAGAACGTTCCAATCGTAAAACTGCTAATCGATTTTTCGTTAGAAGGAATTTTGTAGGACGTATTGAGTTTAAATATTGCGAAGGGATGTGTTTGGATAACATTATATTGTGGATGCGGGCAAAATAGAAGAAGAGTTAGTGTTATTGCCTGATTATTGTATTTGTTTATGTTTTATTTTTATTTTCTAACTTTACAATATTTATCTGCAGAAAAAGATGATGAGTTGCACCTATTTAATTTTTTCTTTCAATTCGATATTCGATTACAATTACAATTACATTACATTTATTACGATTATACTCCTCCTGGAAACGTTACCATGAATTTGATAACTTTATTATTTCTCTATCTTTGTGTTGTTTGCATAATTGATTTGCTTGCTCAAAATGGCGACATTATGGACAATTACACTATCGATAGTCAAAATAGTATCGCCATGTAACAACGCTTGTCATGTGTAATAATGTGTACGAATCGGCTACGACGAAAACACATTTGAGATTCTTTTCGAAACTCTCCTATAGAGTGCGCTCGTGGTCGATTCAGCTAAATGGGGGCAGGGGAGGGGAGGGGGGTGGGGGGCAACCTATTGGTTGTGACATGAGGAAAATGATAGTGCTGGTGATCAGCTGGTGACCTTGAACCTGCACCACGTACATGCGCGCGCATCCCATCTCTTCGTATTAATCAAACTGATGTTGGGAAGGGGGAGGTCCACTCCGGCTTCATAATGGCACGGGACCCAATTGTCGCGTCTACATTGTTCTCCCAACCACTTCACATTAAAGTTAACAGCAGGGACAGCCCTCTTTTTGGCCCTTAACGCACCATTATCACCATGGAAACCAGGGGAAGCTGTGTCTGAATCATCAAAATTTTCCCGCGTAAAAAAACGGATGTGTGACGTAAGACCCTGTTTTTCCCCCAGCAAAATCAGCCAAAAACGCGATGTATCCATTTGAAATATTCAGTGTGTGGGAGTCTAAACGACATGTGCACGTGCCAAATAGTATTAGAATCGAATTAAAAGTTTTTAATGACATTTCTAGGAAGGGGAATGTATAATAATTATGTATATTAATACTTGTATGCTTATTGGAGTATTTATTTTATTTGTAAGATTTGCGAGGGATAATCATCGAAGGCGTTTTAATATCTAGAACCTCAAAATAAATACGGTAAAATTGCAGATTTTTTATTTAACGTTGACGTTATACTAAAATATTTGTATAAAACAGATATTCTGTGAAATTAAAAATAATTTTTTTTTTAATTTAGGTGAAAATTCACATGAAAAAATAAGTGGTCTTTCAAATGACGTGATCAGAAGTTGTTCCAAATTTCAGTTGGCCATTTAGAATATTTTTTAAGACAAAATTCTTACTTTTTATTTGCCGAATTTAATAATATTCATGAGAATTCAAGTCCGTCGTATCAGAAAGCGCAGTTTGTTGAAAGTCAGGCAAACGTGGTGGAACACGTGTCTGTGTCATGACGGGTTCGATTCCCGGCGCGGGCTCTCGAAAGTCTCTTCGATCTCGGGGGTATTGTACTGGTAAAAAATAAAGAAATTAAGTCATGAATTGAATTGTACAGTCGAACAAATTGTCGTCAACATATTTAAATTTGTCTTTGGATTTGTATGTGGTTCAAACAACCCCTCCCCCAGTAAAAAAGTTTCCCCATTGCGTACATAAACGGATGTGTGTGACAGAGGATTTCTGACGGATATGCTGGTGGCGCCCCCAGTCAAATAAAACATTAAAAAAAATTATTATCAGATTTTAAAATACATTGTTTATCTAGCACATAGGCGGAAACGCAAGTTTGCATAATACTGAGTGTCCAGCCCCCTCTGCCCCAAAGCACGAAACATTTTTGCTAGCGGTTTTGTAACCACTTTCAATGTCTGCGTTTTCTGCTTGCTGCCGTTGTTTGTCTAAAATACAGCTGAACCAACGGTTAGTTAAAGATCCACCTTCCACCTTCCTTTCGTGCAAATCGAGCAAATGCTAAACAGGTATTTGGTTGGAGGGGGTGTGTACCAATTCTATTTCCCCAATCACCATTCATCAATAGGAGCCTTTTGTGCGTTTGCTCTTTGCAGACTTTGATATTCAGTCGAGTCGTCGATCAACATCGACGATTGTGACTGTTCCTGGTTGCGTAATACAAGCGAAACCCACGCCAATTGTAACGTGCCCCCAATGCCGTCATTGGAATATAGCCAAACTCGCGAGACCCGAAGAATAGAAATTTTTCCCCGACTTCACCAGATGTCACGAAAAAAAGATGGTTCGATCAAAAATTAGTATTTCGAACAGGGGCAATTTTGGTCATTCTCAAAATCAAAATCAACTTCTGAGAAAATCAAGTTCACAACTGAGGATTTCTGAAAACCTTATTTTCGTCATCACCAAGTTGATGATCAAATTCTGAATTTGACAGTAAATTCGTAAAATAATTATCGTCTGCATCCATAATATCGAGACACTCGATTATGTCGATTTTATGATCGATTCGGCGATTTTGGGAAATATCGGGATTTTGTGCGGCTCTTTTTAAAAGCGCTTTTGTATAAAAACCAACAATGAATGATATAAATGCTAGATACCAGGATGGGCGCGGCCATCTTGTGGAGTGCCAATTATAGTGAAATACAATTTTAATTCTATTAGCAGAAATCTCATTGACTGGCGCAGACTTCGTCGCAATCCGCCAAAAAATAGTTCCAATTATTTGTAAATAAATGTAGAAGAATTGTGAGTTTAATAGATTATGATTGAGTTTAGCGAGGTAAGTGAATGTCATTTTTGCAAATATCAGTCCAATTGTATTTCACTGAAACAGCTGAATCATCATTGTGCCTTTTTCGTGGGCGCAGTGATTCTCAAATACTGAAATTGGGGATTCTGAGGCGACCATAAATCGAAGTTGATTCCTCAACTTGATATTTCAGTCAAATTCATGACGAAAATGCACTTTCCCCTCAAAACCATCGATTGAGTGGAATTGTGCGCATGCGCAGATGACGTAATTTCATGTTGAGAATCAAATTTGAAAGACCAAAATGCACAGCCAGTGCTAACTTTTCTCGCTAGGTTTCCCCAATTCTACTTTGAATGCAGCACGCAATTTGACGCACCAATACGGACGTACTGTTTTGTATTTGTGTATCCCGCCTCCCCGGCACGTCAAACAATATGTGACATAAATCCACAACTCTTGACATGTGATAGTTGAATGATGGTGTTGCTCTTTGACAAGAAATAATTCGCATATAAAATTTACGGTAACATCACGGGTTAGAAACGTATAATTTGTTCCGAGAATTTTATGCGCGTGCCTCTACGAAAAAGAGTAGTTAGCGCTGGCCACCAACCAATGAGTGCAGTTCCCCCGTGTACACAAACACCGGCAAAAATTTCTCCTCTCTCTCGCCCGTCCCGCATGTGTTTTGATTGGACTTGAGAACTGGGCAATTCGTGACTGCTGCATAAAAGAAGAGTAGAAGACAAACACGGCGGCGCCTTCTGCCTTTACGCCAAACGATTTGGCCGGATTCAGTGTCAGAGCGGTCGGACCAGCAGCGCACGTGCACAACAACGGCTCCTACTCTCTCGCCCATTGGTCTAGAATCCGAATCTAGAATCTAGAATTTATTTTCGCGAGTCTCGATGTCGTGACGTCTGTGCACGTGAAAAACTCCAGCAGCGGCAGTGGAAACATCGCGTTGGAAAAAGGGGTCAAACTTTTACCACTCTTTTTCTAGAAGGCCATGGATGTGTGGTCTGCATTTCATGACGCAGTGTTTTCTCTGCAGTTTCCTCCGCATCGAGACATCGATTGGCTCGTGGATTTAGCGTTTAACGGATCCGGATTGCTGATGGATTACGGACGTTGATGGATATTCAGTGTGACCATGTGAGGAGTGGTGGACACAAAAGTGAACATTGATAATCGAAGTTTGGAATTGGTATTTTGGAATTTCTTCCCCTTGTGGAACGGTTTATTCGTTTAGTTGAGTTCGCCGGGAACTCTGTCCTGACACATGTTAATTATATTTAACGGATTTGTGAGTCAACGGTCAAGTTCTCTGAGGATTTGTTGTGTTGGAAATGTTTCTTCTTCTCCTGCGCGACTATTTGGATCCGAGGATTTCAAATCCTCAATAATGGCCTATTCCCGGTTGTGTGGATATAAATCGGATTAACCTTTTTCTCTCATAAGGATCGTTGAATGCCTGTTGGAAACGAATGTAATCAATGTATTTGATGCGTGGTCGTTGACGGTTTCCGGTTTTGTCGGCAAACGGAAGTGATTGTTTATGTCCGTGTCGGGCGATTCCATGCAGCGTGGTCTGCCGTCAGTTCTCAGTCAGGCGGTGAACGGAAGTCCTCACAAATCTGACAACTGGGTAAATTGATTAATTAATTGTTTATTACAGCTGTAATTATTACAGCTGAAATTGCTTAATTTCATGAAACCGAAAAGACGCACAAAATAATTAAGAAATAGTAGAGGTTGGTGGTGAAACTTTATTGGCTTTATTTTTTTTTTTTTTGTAATTTGTCTTGCGAAGAAAATTAATACATTGATTTATGAGCTCAAAAGGCCACACAAATCAGCCGTTCTACTTTTATGATATTTGGTAGTCACAAAGTGTGCGTTTTTCGCAAACAGTGTTGGTCGCGTTTTTAAATTGAACCGCTTGATTTTGTTCAGATTCGGGCGAATTTGAAGAGCCGTTACTCAATTAGCAATTATTATTTTGTAAATCGTCAATTTCAATTCACAAAGTGAAACAATGAGAATGCCGTATTTTCAAAGCGAACATGGCTCAGTCATTTTTGTTATATCCTCCGCAGTGTGACAGTTTTGAATTGCCCTCAAGCACGTGCAGCTGCATGACGTCACCATTCGAATTCTTCCGATCCAAAATGGCGTCCACAGAAGAAGAGCAAAACACTCGATTTGTTTTCGGTTGAAAGAAAATCGCGTTTCGCTCTTGTATAGCGAGCACCATTTTGAATCTCAAGAATTCGAATGATGACGTCATGCAGTTGCACGGGCTCCAGGGCAATTCAAATTGGTCTTACCAACATGCATGCTTAAAAGCGCATTCCATTTCACAAACGTTTTCATATTTTAAATTTGAATCGGATCCGTTTTTTATAGTACTCACACGAGTACAGTTCGGAAACTGTGACAGTTACGAAATGTAAACCCAAAATTTATTTCCATCATCGTAAATAAGATAAAAGTTGCCCAAATGAACGACTTCCTTCACGCATCTCCTTTCGTTTCTTTTGTAAAAACTAGAATTTTCTATTTGTTTACGGTTCGGTAGTAGTTCAATTATTTTTTATTCGACTTTTGAAGTGCGTGCAAGTCGGCAGTCGGGAGCCATTCCATGAATTCACTGAACCCTCCCTCGATCCCATATTCAGGCGTCATTTTCATGTTTTATGCCTAACGAGTGCACGTGCGATGAAAAATTTCAAATGGAACACCAACTGTAGATTTTAAAATCACGTGCTTTTTGTTATGGTCTCGCCAGGAGGTACATGTTGGTCTTTCAAATCTGATTATCAACATCTAATTACGTCATCTGCGCATGCGCACAAAACAGAATAAGTGGAATTGTGGATTTTGCGCATGCGCAGATGACGTAATTTGAGGATTAGAATCTGATTTGAAAGACCAAAATGCACCACCAGAATTACAATTCCGTGGAGCAAAAAAACGTAAAATGATCCATCGCGTTTAAGATGCCGACATGTAATATGTTGAAAAGGTTAGTTAATTTTAGTGCTTCGTAAGAACATTTGTGTGTGCAATGTGATCATCCGATGACGTATATTCAGCGAGTAACCCTCTGACGTTCTGTGAAGAACGAGACTAGTGTAAAAGCATCATTTTATTTGCTTTTCTAGTCGACACCAAGGTCGCGGGGACTATATCAGCGGGGCGGTGCTTACATACGATTAAAAATATTTAAAAAAAAAGAAGTTGGCAGGATAGTAAAATTAAAGTGTCTGCCGGCGAATTGCGAATGGTGTGGCCTTTTGAAACCAGTGGTAAAACTCGTTCATTAACGAGTGTCGATGTCATGTAGCTGCCATCAATCATCAAAGATACTAGTTCACACATCCGAAGAAGTAGAAAAAAGAATCGCTGGAAATAGTAATCAGCAGGACTATCAATTACATTAACTGCTTGTCGACCGATCAGATTACGACATCGTGTCCAACAACGAAACTACATTGCGTCATTTGCACACACGTAGACGGGTGGCATAATTTTGATTGGGGATTCTTAAATTGTGACCGGTTGTTGTTATCATGTGTCCTGCATTTATTCTCGTTGACTCAATTGAATGACATTTAACCCTTAAAAATATTTTATCGTCTAAAGATGGTCTCAATAATCAGTGTGTAACCTGCGATTCGAATGCTTGGAGCTCGGTTCATTGCTTGTTCGGGAGAGGGAATGTATTATTTATTATTACAATTACAAATTTTACCAGCAAGCAGCCCCCAAGAGAGGGACCTATTGGCGTTGGCGTCAAAAGACCAGTTGGGTACAGAATCTATTCATTGTTTGATCGTATGGTCTCATTGTTTGAGACAGTGTGGATGGGGTTCTCCAAATTCGTTGTCTTGTGTCTGCTGAAACAAGATTAGTGGGGTCTGCCCTCCACTCATCGATTTCAGTCATTTTGGTGATGACGTTTTTCTTTGTTGCCATCGTTACACTGTAAATCAGGGCGACCTATCTCAAGTTTTTATATGCCTGAATGAAAACCACAATTTTAAGTTAATAGCAGAAGCAGCAGTAGTTAACCAAAATGGGTTAGGTGAACGCTGAATAGTAATATTGATAGGTACTAGATGTCAAATAAATTTAAGAGAATTTATATTATTTTCCTAAATATAGCCTTTTTATAAAAAATTTCTTTAATCTTTCATTATTAATATTATTCGGACGTTCGGACGTTTGCTTACGAGCGACTTCACGAATTTGAATATATGAATTTCGCAAATTTCTAATTTTATTTCAGATATTGCAAATTTATTTCATATCTTGAATTTGCGTATTTCTTGGGAAGTTGGGAAGTTCTTGGGAGGTTAAAGTTTTAAACGTTGCCATCGATATGCCGGAAAATTTCCAATATGGCGTCTCCACTGAAA
>JAQGBY010008471.1:0-10630 GCA_034698785.1 Mycogona germanica
TGAATTCGTTATGAATTTATTATGAATATTTTATTTTATATTTCATCGTACGACTTTGCATCTTATCCTTTTTTAAACTAGCTAGCTTTGTGTTTTTATTTAGTCATTTACGGGGGTTGCAGTTCCAATGCCGCGCTCCGTGCTAAATTTTAGTTCGGTTCCATGGTGTATTTTTCTTCTCCACTCTCTCTCAATCGTCTCTAGCTCTTTCCGCCATCGATCTTTCGACAGCCGTCGCCGCGCATGCGCACTGTGACAGACTAGGGCATCGCCTCCGTTTCCGACAGCGCCCCCCCCCACTCCACCCCCGTCACCAACGCCTTGGTCGCATCCAAGAAGGAAAGCCACATCCTTCGCATATTGTTTAATATTCACAATATAGGATATGGTAAATTAGCCCGTTATACTTTTCAAACATAGGCAACTGTTTCTAGACCTTTCAGTTCATTTGCGTCTGGCCTTGTCAGCTCCCTAGCCAAGAGATATTGAATATTGAACCATAAACTACTGGAAATACATTTCTTCTCACTAGGCGTGCTACCATCGCCTTTGCTTTGTCGATAGTCATTGATGATTACATTAGTTTACAGAATAATAAACGTTGTAGCTTTAGTGTGTATTTCTAATTGGCAACTTGACAATTAACCAACTAATCGCTATCGTTATTTCGCTATCTGATGTATTTGCGCATTTTTAAAATTACTTTTTTTCAATTTCTCATGTTCCTTACTTATAACCCGACCTGAGACATTCGATGCTGAGAGTCAAACGACCGATTGAGAGTGAAACGGACGATTGATAACATTCGTCTTGTTTTCGCCAAATTTTTGTGTAATTTAATTTTTCATTTGCATTTTTGCTGTTTTTTTAATTTTACAAGAAAATAGCCTGCTTCTCTCGGTTGACCCGGTCATTGCAGCGTAATGGCAACAGATTCGTATTTTTAGGATTAAATTAGGATTCCTAAATCCTAAAACAAAAGTTCTTCCTATTTTGTGAAATAGTTCTCCGATATTATTTAGAAATTCGGGATGTAGTGTGGCAAATGTCGCTGGCATCACTGGTAGCACGTGATTGGCACACGTGAGAGCGATGACAGCGCCATTTTGTTCAAGAGGAGACGCCATCTTGGAATTTTGCTTTTAATGGCAATGCTTAAAGCTTCAACGGCTGATATTTCGAGAAATAGTCAAAACCAAGAACTGAAATAACTTAAGCTCGATTACAAATTTGAGGAACCATCTACTGCTTCTTGGTGCGCTAACTTGAAGTGTGGACAGTCCTGGGTTCGATTCTCACTCTCGAATTGTGCTGCAACGCCACGGTGGGCGCATTGCAATCGTGCAGCGAATTAGTGTGCTTGATTTAAATAATTAAAAGAAATAAAACTGACGGATAATCGATTCTAAACATTTTCAGTCCTGAAACACATTGACCCCAGGCTCTCTCTCCGGAGACATTTCTCATTTTTCCGAATGTCTTACAACTCGCCACTTGTTGAAGTCGCAGCAATTTAAAGACTGCCTTTTAACCAGTCTCGGTGACGTTGTTCGACCTCGACCATAGTGACGCAGCATCTCTCTTTCATAGATGCCTCCGAGGTGCCAGGAGATGGGTGAGGGGGTGAAGAAAAGACGAGAGGGGTAGGGAATTGGATGGGGAGTGTTGGCTCTAGAGGAATTGGGTGCCCCATCTCGACCCAGGTGCGGTTTTCTCAAGTTCCGTTGGTGCACAGCTCCGGCCGCCATCTCGTTATTATTGAACATCGATCGTCGAATAACAATTCCCATCCGCCGCCGGCGACAACAAAAAACAAAACGTACGTAAATTGGAGGCAGGCAGCTAGGGGGGGATGAGAAGAAGGATGCGGTGAGCGTGACGGCCGAAGAGCGGCGCCAGTTGGTGGTGCAACCTGGAGAGTGGCGCGGGCCTCTCTAGGAAATCTCCATGGACAAGCGGTAATGAGAATACTGCTGTTGCGGCGACTGATTTCGTTTTGGATACATGTTGTGGGCGGAAAGAGTTCATGAAAATGGGTCTCTGGAGGATTTGAGGATATCCTGATGTCTCCGGTGGAATCCCAACCGCAGCGGTCAGACCTATATCGGTGTGGTCAGTTCGCGCCTCGTATGACTCAAATACAGACGACGTGTGGGTGCAAAGCCGCACTTGTCATTCCATCTTCCGACCTCCATTTCCCCCCTAGGCTTCTCTTCGTTGTCGGGGGTGAGGTGTGGGCGTGGTGCCGGATGAGGCGAGGAGGACTTTATGTCTGCGGAAAAACTTTTCACCTTCAATTCTTTGTTAAGCTTCTTATAGAAGACGGCGGCGTTGGGTGCCATGGGACTGGCAAATAGACACTGCAATACTGTGGCAATTCTGTATCCCGTCGAGTCGGTTTGTAGGGCCGATTCAGATAACGCGAGTTTCGTGTTATAGGACGACCGACGTCGCCAGAATCATGAAATCTTAAACGTGGTCCGCACTGTTCAATCTACTTAAAAATATAGTCATGATGAGAGTTCGCCACTCGGTTTGGTCTTCTTCATTTGGTCTGTCCCGAATTCACCATTTCCGATACTTAAAAATAGTTGATTCGTAAGTTGTGACGCAGTTTTGGTAACGCGTCATAGGAATTAACCAGGATGGTTAAATGTTTTTATGTTAAACTTTTTATATCGCGCAACTATTGTTCACACCCTTTCTTCGTATAGACGTATACCTTTCCCGGCGATACTATGTTAACTATCGATAGTGTATCGATAGCTTTAGGATGTGCGGCACTGTCGACTCTATCGATTCTATCGATTGTGAACTGTTTGCTATTTCAATGCACCGATGTTAGTTTTGCTGCATCATCGATACTTCACCATTAACACTTTCACCCTTCCTCTCCAGTGCGGTTTTCTAAAGTTAGGCATCTATGGTGGCCGCCTTGAAGCAAAGTAAACTTGGTGGCTTGGTTGAGGGAAAAAACGAAGACATGGTCAGTCAAATTGCACGATTCTTATTTGTAATTATCGTTGCCGTTTGCTCATTTGTCATTCGCTTCATTTTTCGGTTGCCGGCTAACCCTAACGGTTTCACGTACAGGTTAGGGTTTGGGGTCGCCCGAAAAATGAACCACCGACAAATACAATCAATAATCAAGCAATAACAGCAACTGATATTCTAATTTGCCCGCATCCAAGCCCCGCTTGATGAATGAGTCTCACTTTTACGCGGCCGCCATTTTAACCAAAGAATGAAACATTGTTGATTTTGTGAGATGTTGAAACTGTCACACAAGTTTAGTAATGGCTAATGTCCAAGGTTATAGGGGTAGGAGGAGCAAATCCAAAAGATGGAGTCGATGTGCGAGAGATTCGGATAACTAACTCAAGTCTATATTGCTTTCAAATGAAGACAAAGCAAAGCGGCATAATCCGAAAGGTACATGAATAATATGACGTAAGAACCACGATGGCTTTCGCCATAAAAACCGTACTTTACGGTATATTTGTGCGAGTATATGTGAATATGCGCGAGCGTGTGCCCTTTTGTTGCTCGTTGTTGTTGCCGCGTCTTGTTGAAAGCCCTCGTTAATTATGCATGGGTGCCTATGCTATTGACGGGTGCCGCAATCAACTTATTTTTCACGAAATCTGCGCCGCGTTCCTCGGGGGAGTATCTTCTCTACCGTCTTCTCCTCCTCCTCCCTGCCCACCACCCACCTACCACGTGACAGCTGCTTCATCAATCCTTGCGGAGGGGAATTGTAAAAGTCAATTGACCGATTAACTTTTATCCCAAAACTAATAATGTATCCTATTCTTCTCTATCGGTCATGTCGATGAAGGTGGTCGTGGTGGACTAGCGCTTATGGTGACACGGAGCGCCCTCTGCAATTTCTTCACAAATACACATTATCTCTCATATTATAAATTTTTCAAAAATTTTCAATTTCGAATCTAGTCATGATATTGTCAGGCGTTTGAACATTTTCTAATTCGATATTTATAAACAGTTGGGGCGAAAATATTCAATTACTCTTGCGACTTTTTCAGCCAATTATGGATGACGTGCCCGAATGTTCTGAAAAGATCAACGCATCCTCTTCAGCACATTCGAAATCGTTATGCATAATTGAGATTTAATCAAGATTTTACCATCAGCGCCATCTGCCGATCGACAGTTCAAACTCATCGAGAAAACCCTCGTTACACTATCATTCTTGAGCTCATTTAAGATGGGTGAATTTTCATTCGAGAAAGAACAGGAATATCTCGTCACGTAGATTTTGATCAGTGTATAAACGCACCCTGCTCAAGCACGCTTGGATTAAGTGTGCTTGGCACATGAAACTAGGGCATGATTTGGTCATTTTCTTTGATGAAAGTAGCTTTGTTTCACGTGCCAAGCACACTTAATTCAAGCGTGCATATGATCAGGGTGCGTTTATAAACTGAACAAAATCGGCGTGACAACATATTACTGTTCATTCTGGAATTGAAATTCAGCAATCTTAAATGAGCTCAACGAGGTTTTTTCGATCAGTTTGAACTGTTGATCGGTAGATGGCGCTGTTGGCAATGGTTCTCTCTTTCGGAGAGGTCTGATAGATTTAGAATTTATTTTCGTAATTTTTGTGATGTTGATCTAATTTTCATTTCTATTTTATTTTACCGCGAATAGGTCCTTAAAATCCAGAAATCTGGTCAGACTTTAGACACTTATCCAGACGTTCTTCTTCCTGTGATATTGTTTAAACACTTATGCCTGATGAAGTATGTAATAATATGCAACTGATAAGAGGATAGACAAAGTTTACTAGAAATTTATTAACTTATAAATTAATATTATTTTTTTCAAGTTAATTATAACCGGCAAGCCAGAGATGGATACGGTTTGCCGATCCCCACTTTTTGTCAGCTAGCTCAAAACTGATACATTGTGAGATCTTAAAAATAAATGTAAAAAATACGCTTGTTTTGTAACTGACTGCGTCAGAACAATCGAAGGCTCAGAAACCGAGTCTCGCTTCAAAGAGGTCTCCATCTTTAAATTTGATAATAAGCTTAAAATACTTGTGACGTCATAGTGGCACTGATCTTGTAAGGCAATGTAAGCGTGCTTGTGTTTGGGTGCGTTTGTTGCATAGAGCTAATTGTGCGAGTCCGTGATATGGCAAGAAAGTGTTGATCATTCTTTAAAGGTTATGCGCCCATAAATGTGCGCTCGTTAATTTCAAATATGCTTGAGAGGGGTGCGTTGAACTATGCACACAACAAGGGTCCACGCGATGTGTATTTCAAGAAAGTGCTGGTGATGTGGAAGATGCATTTGCCCCTATTTGAAGTACAATTGACATTCTTGAAGTATTTCACATAAAGTGTTTTGACAGTGTGACTCGAGTGTAACGCAAAAAGAGAACTTTGGCTTCTTTTCTCATCAATCATAAAATCTAAAATGTGAGCCCAAAGACGTAAATTCTACGTCAAAAACTTGATTAACCTCAATTGTGCTTAACGATATCGAATGTGGTCAAGAGGTTGCGTTGTACTTTTAAGAACATTCGGACACGTGATTCGCCAGACATAAAAAAATGTTTGTTAAGGAGGTTCACCGTTGTTTTAACATCTTATAATCGCCCGTTTTTCTGTTTCAATCTTATAATATTGTGTTATTCGAAGCTCCCCTGTCTCGAATGACTTAAATTTATTTCAAAGAAAATGAGCAGGAGACGATGTTAGTATTAACTGAATCGCCGGAAATTGCAGGACTACAATTAGAAACTCGGCAACGAAGATAATAGTTTAAACGTCAAATTTAAAACATTTTCTCGAAGACGTTTGTCTTGTGTTTCGCAAATCGTCATTTTCTTAAATTATCTTCGAGATGATGTTTTAAATTTTACGTTCAAACTATCTTCGTTGCCGAATTTATAATTGTAGTCCTGCAATTCTCAGCGTTTCAGTTACCCCGAAACGCTGTGAAATGCTACCCCTTGTATGCAGGCAAACACTGGCGAGGGTCGTGTCTGACGTAAAGCCTCGCTATGAGCGCTGCCCACGACAAAGTCAGCAACGAGGATTTGTTAGGGATTCCTGGCAAATCTGTTTCCGACGTTTTATCTAATGGGATTCGAACGATGTAGTCGTGTGCCTGGGATTGGGTTTCAATTTTTCATGGATGGGAGTTTTACGCTTTACGTTTTGCTTCCGTTGCTTGGAGATGGCTCGCGCTTTTCTTAGATGAACTAGTTTACTGCTAGTGAATTTGACTACAGTAACATCTGGACCCCCTCTCCTCCTCTGGAATTCAGCTTTTCGTGTTGGTATCGAGAGCAATTCAGTCATTTGTGGGGGAGGGGCAAAGAATTGTGGATCGGATAAGAAAAGATGTGTAGCGCTGGAACATGGAACTGGAAGAAACGAAAGTGTCCCGTCGCCTGACTTGACTCCTCCATTGTTAATAGACGTTCCTGGTCTATAATTCCTGGATGGAGCATCCTGTTTGCTCTTTTTATCTTCAGAAGAAAATGTGATTCCTCGTCGGTATTCCTTAGAAATTTATTTCTACGAGCGACACTAACCTGCAACATAAACCGCCGATTTTAGTTGAGATGGTGGTGATGGCGACGACATTATGGTGGTGTCATGAAAAATAATTATAAACCGGAACTTCACTTCAAGATATTTCCATTTGTGATGCCATGATCTGACATTAATCAATTGTCAATTCTGAATGCTCGTTGAATAAAAGAGCATTTTGACGAGCGAATTTATTGGAATATATTTTCTTTTGTCATTACGCTGGTCTCCTCAAGTAATTCTACGTGGTCCAGATCTTGCGATTCCCGTGGCGTTAAAAATTAGATGATTTCCTCTTCTCTTCCCCACCCCCACCCCTCCCTTTTTTCCCTATACACTCCATGTCATTTTTTTCTCTCCATCTGTAGCAGCCTCATCCGCGTTTAAAGCGATTCCCCGTCACTTGACAGTGGCAATTTATCACGGGATGCAATAAGTTGTAGGTCCAACCGTCAACCCACCCCTCTTTAACAGTTTTCTCCAATTTTAACTGCACGAAACATTGGCGCCAGTTGCCATCCATCTTTGAGGGCGGCGCCGCCGTTTCGAAATTCGCCGTGGTGGGGAGCAAAATGGAAGAAAACGTTTTGGTGATCTTCGTTGCAAACACTGGGCCCGAAATCAAATTCAAATTAGCATTTTTTTAATCACCCCGATTCGTCTCGAAGTCACGGCTGGACCGGAGTCAAACAATTTCGTGGTTTCATTTGGTCACACTCTGAAATTTAATTATCTATCTATTTGATTTTGCTACAACAAAACCTAAATCTCTGAGATCTCGGGCGACAGACGATAGGAAAAATGGCTCGGTTTGTTCGCCCCGTTTGCTCTCTGATGGCGCAGTCGTCGCCCATGGGGAAGATGGCGCGATATTTGACTGAGCCGATTAATCACCCTTCACCCCTCCGAAGACATGTCCCCCACCCCCTCACCCCCACATCTGGTTCGACAGACACGCGCCACCCCAACACAGCATGCGGACAATGTGGGAGGCGGTTTTTCTTGTTCGGTTTTCTGTCACGCTTTTCCTACGCTCTTTTAACAATTAATTACATACCGAAGGTAGTTTTATGGGAACGGTGTATATACATGCTTTTGCTTTTCTTGGATCGTAGGTGCTGTGTTCTGAAACGAGTCGAGCGGACTCTTACGAAATCGAGCAATTTGTGTACGAGGAATTAAAAAAATAAAACACGTAACTGAACCCCCCCTGCTGTCTTACTTGGATGAGATTTTTAATTCACACACTTCGCTTGTTAAAAAAAAATTGGCGAGTTTTATTTTTGTTAGGAGAGATTAGAAAATTGGTATTTTTTTTTATTTTTATTTCAGTGTCGCAATTCTAAATATACAAAACGAACAACATCACTCAATGATAGTACAGGTGCGACACGAATTTTTCGGGCCCTTACATTGCGTAAGCAATTTTTAAGGGCCCTACTCAAAAAAATTTGCAGAAAAAGAATATTTGACTTAAGGAAAGCGAAACAATGTAAATAATGTAAATAACAGAACAGAATGCCACATAAACTATTATCAATAATATAAACAGTAATACACTTTGTTGTTACACTTAAATTTGAGATATATAGGTAATCAAATAAATTTCAGGGCACCTGATCGTATATGAGAGCGAATGATTCTCTTTAGACCCAACAGAGAGTCAGTCTCAAAAGATTGGCCTGATTGATTCAATATATTGGCTGCCATGTATGTTAGTTCCTTACACGTAATACTCAGTCTATAAATAGGAAGTTTGAATCGAGGGTATTTTGCAGCCCTTGGCAAGTTATATGAGGGATCATTTGTTAGTACATCTGGGCACCGCATGGAAAATTCAATTAAACGCTGCAAGTAAACCTGTCTAATTGTATGTTCATTTAGGATTTTATAAAGTTTGTCAGTCCCCAGTAATACATGGCGAGTCTTTGAAATATGATAGGTGGCACGAATTATTATATTCTGGAGTTTTTGCAGGGACGAAATCTGTCGAGCGAAATCAGAACCCCAAAAAATTATGAACGAATTGACAAGGCTCAAGAAAAACGAATGATAAAACTGCTTACGAAGTGATAAACCGAGAGATCCCCTTATTCTGTACATCATGGAAATTGCCATGCAAAGCCGGATCTTAAGGACTCGATAATATTCATCCCAAGATAAGTCAGCAGTCAGCCTAAGCCCCAGGTATCTCACTGAGCTCACCTCAGGAATTGATGTTCCGTCCTCGTAGAATATTTTCATCTTGAACTTCACACCCCTTCCGAATGCTAAAAGTTCTGTTTTTTTTTATTCAGTACCAATCCGTTAAATGAGAACCAGCCGGCAAGGAGTGTAAAATCATTCTGAACCTCCGAGGTGAGCTCCGGGAGACTCCGGCCGGTGTTGACATATACGGTGTTGTCCGCGAAAGCCAGTAAACGTCCCCGCAAACTCAAGGAAAAAATGGAGTTCATATATATCAAAAACAACAGTGGACCGAGCACTGAGCCCTGCGGCACTCCAGAAACAAACTCATATGGAACACTATAAACATCATCGAGTCTAACCCGGAAAAATCTATTTTTTAAGTAGGCAGTAAACAGCTTCATCACGCGAGGTCCTAACCCAATCGCAGCCAATTTAGCAAGCAACAAATCCCAATTGCAAGAATCAAACGCTTTTGCTATGTCCATAAAGACCGCCACCGGGTAGTGCCTCTGATCTAAGGGTATATTCACTTCCCGGAGAAGTAAGTATATTGGGTTCTGTATTGATTTCTTCGGGAGAAAACCAAACTGAGCGTCACTCAAGACTCCTTGCGACTGTACGAAGTGCAGCAAATAAGTTTTTATGTAAACCGCTTAAGATTTTATGCAAGACGTTTAGAATTGCTATTGGTCGATAATTAGTAACTAAGTCAATGTCACCACCCTTATAAATCGGGACCACGTATGAACTGTTAAGTTGGGCTGGAATATTACCTTCAGATATAATTAAGTTGATTAAGTGGACCACAGGGACCTGAACCGATTCTATATTGGCCTGGAGATCCAAGACTGTTATCCCATCTGGGCCTGGTCCTTTATTACGATTTAAATTCAGTATTATATTTCTCAGTTCGACTTGTTTGACCAGTTCCAGATCAGGCTCCCCTTGCGGGGTCGAAGACAAAGGGCATAACGAGTAAGGACTCAAGTTCGGATTCAAAAGCAGGTCATTAATTCTTGTTTGCTGCAAGAGATCCGGGCCTATACCTGAGAAAAACTGGCCAAATTTATTAGCATTGTCTGTTGCAGTTATCTCAACGTTAACAGTTGGGAAAGTTTTTTAATTGAATCCCGTTCGGCTCCGTGGGCAATCTCAGATATTAGATCCCACTGCTTTTTAACTTGGGAGCCTAATGCTGCAAGCGCAGACGAATAATATGTGTTTCTGGTTGAATTTACCATTTTTACGACCAACTGCCGATATTTTCTAAAGTAGCCAACCAATCGAAGGTTACCTCGATGGCGTCTCGAAAGTCTAAACAGGAAGTTTTTAATATTAATAAGTTTCAGGAGCTCCGGAGTTATCCACTTATTGTGTCTTTTCGGTCCTGACCTTACACGCCAAAGATAGGTACAGGCCCCCCGATGTCCATTCCATGTTCCATAAAAACTTGCTAGTGCCGAGTCCGCCTCCGTACAATTCAACACTTCGTACCAAGGTTCCCCCAACAATCTTAAATTAAATAGGCCTCTATTAAACCCAGGCACAACACTGTGTCCATGATCATCGGGTCGAACCACGTGATCTCTCGAGTGTGCCTGACGGGCTCCCCTGATCAATATGGGGAAATGATCTGAGATATGGACCTCCAACACTGAGCAGGACAAGGGGTGCATATACGTGTTTGTAAAAAAATGATCCAAATTCGTCGCGATTTGGTCACTCACTCGAGTAGGGAAGTCGTTCAGGTTCAGCAAGCCAAACTGCTATTTCTATAATTAAACAATATATATATTTTTTTTTTTTTTTTTTTTTTTAATCAACTGTAGCCAACCGCACTACAGGCCTTACGTCCCCCTCATGGTGCT
>JAQGBY010008472.1:0-10627 GCA_034698785.1 Mycogona germanica
TGCGATTTCATTGAGCCGTTCTGAAATTTTGCTCTGCACACCAAAATCCAATTCTTTGTTTTATAATATAGGATATGATATCTGCTGTTCATGTTTTTTATTGAGATGTCGTTCCACATCATGAGTGTCAAGGTGAAGAATTTAATACCTGTTGCTTAAAGACTTTAATTAGACTATGGGAAATTTTGTCCGTAACGAGAAATGCACATACATGTCGGCGACTGTAACTAACGAATTTAAAAAATAAAAATTGCGAACTATTACAATTGTAAACAAAAGTCCATAATGCGCACCCAAAATTTGGGCTAACGTGCAAGACAGCATCGTTAAAACGCCAGCTAGCGATAATGTGAGGTGAGTCAACTCATATATGATCAGAAAACGCAGTTTTCAGTAAATTTAAATATTTTAAAAATCTATTTAGTCATTCAATTTATATGTAAACAGATTCGAAATTATTTTTGAGGTTCTAGAATTTAGTTTAACTCGAATTTATGTTTTATTTTTCTTTCGGAACAAAATTAAATTTTCTTCGACGAAGTTACCAGTTTCTTGGGGCTGCAGTATTTGCTTGGTATATTGGACGAGATCTAAAATGTAATTGTAGTATTGGGTGAGACACAAATTTAAAATAAACTTTTTGAAATCTAGAGTTAAAAACACTTACATGTCGACTGACTTTCTAGCCATGATTTCTTACGCTTTCGAACGCACTACGAATTGCGCCGTTTTCGTCACCATCGACAAATGCATTCGTCGAACATAGGCTCACCTGCCTTCGATCGTCACGGCCGTGTCGTCGACGATGCGAATCCCTTTTTCCCCGAGAGCTCGATTCGAAAATTGCCTGTCACAAAAGCGAGGAGGAGGAGCAGGAGACAGACGAACGCGAGCGCGCGCATTCACGCGCGCGCCAAAACCAAACTTTGCGCATCATTTGACTGCTGTAGGCCGGATATGTTAATATTTATGTTCTAGGCCATACATATTGTTATAGCTACGGTTACCCTATTGACTGAACCTACCTTCCTCTTCCCCTTTGTCATCCCCCAATAGAGGGCTTTACGAGTACGCGTTTCCGGGGGGACAAAAATGTGCGAGGTGAGACGGGATCCATCTGGAAGACGCCTTGGCGGCATGTTTACGTGGAGGCGTGTATCTTGTCACTTTGAATCACAGCGACACTGTTGAGGTTGCTTTGACACGTTATCTACGTTGACACTGTATATTCGAGATGACAAAAATGTAGAATGAGGAAATTGTTTCCAAAATTTGTTTATTTACATGCAGATACTCATCTTGATTGGTTACGATAAACTTAAACTATTCTTGGCGCTTCGCATGCGCCAAGAGTAGGTAAAGATCTGATTTTGCTTATCCGACTGCAAAAATTTGAATGTGATTATGTTTGGTCTAATAAATTATTCTATCATTCTATATTATTCTATTATTGCTTTGTTATTTGAACACTGCTGAAACATTACTTTTACTGCGTTGATCTCAAAGGAGAAATTAATGTGTACGAAATTACATGTACAATATATTCAGCTACTAACAATATAGGGAAGCTTTAAAAACTTTAGTTTTTGTTCGCAATGTATTCCTAATCACGAGAATATTAAAAATGTACCCCCGCTTTTTAAGAACACAGTACTTATTAAGCGATTGTAATTGTACATGGATATTCGAATATTCATGAGTTGTGCTTTTTTATTACCTTATTATAACATATCTCGCGGTATCTGAGTTTGTAAATTACAAAAATTACGAAAATTACATGCTTCATTCATAAGTTACGGTTTTCTGTAGAATGGTTGTTTTTTTGTCGGTGTGTCCGATACTTATCATTTTCCCCTTCGCCAACAAATAATTTCCGAAAAATACGGCCACATTCTGAAGAAAATAACATTATCTCTATACGCCCTTGAGTTGAAATGGCGTCAGTAAATCACAATTACGGTTTTTATTTCCCGGCTATGGTTTGTCCTTGACTGTACTCCATACTAATATGAGGCACCATTCCATTTTCGCGACATGCTTATCATTACTCTGGTCCACTATATTCTGTTAATAGTTCTAAATGTTGAGAGATTCTGTTTATACCAGCAGTCAAATGAATGAGTACCCAATCTACTAAACACAACATGTTTGAAGTTCGTGGCTGTTTTCCTTACACAATTAAACGTTTTTATCTATTGGTATAAATGTGGAATCAGGGTATCTACATGTAGATCAATGATTTACTGAGAGAACAAAATTATCTCATGTTTATTTAAAAATCTGGCTAAACAATTCTTATTTATTTGTTAAAGTATTGTGGAACTATTGATCCAATCGATTCGTTAGCTGATTTAATGTGGTTCAAAGTATAGTCGTTTAAGATATAATGTTGATGTATTTAAAATGGAACGTTTTTTAGTGCTCACTTTCAATTCTTTTGGTGCATGATTGTTGTCAGTTTGCCGTAATAAACGTCGCTCGGATATTTTTATTAGACATCGAGTGTATACAGAGACATCGAGTGTACACTGTAATAATTTAGAAACAAGATCGATTACTTTTTTTAGTACGCTTTTTATTTTATTTGCGTGTATAGGATTTTCTATTTTTCCCCATTTCCTTAATTGCATTCAAGGTTCTCTGAATTAACGGTTCTTCAAATGCGGTTTCATGTGCCGCCTCCTTCACGCTAAATAAAAATAGAAACTAATATGCCGTAGAAAGAAACGCGATGTTTTTCTGGGCTGGGGTTGCGTTGTGCTTCGCTGCTGTTCAAATTTGCCTACAAAAACTTGCGATCCATGTGCATGTGTGTGTGTGTTGTACAGACGCGAGCTTGCTGAAATATATGCACGCTCCGGATGATTTGCACGCTCAATTAATCAATATAAATAATTCGTGGAAGTGGGGGAATATAAATCGCAGTCGCATGTTTAAATGGAGCTCAGTCGTTCACCACCCCGCCACCCCAAATACTGTATCGTTCGTTGTTTGTGTGAGCCGTTTTCTGCCGTCAAGTGACTTTTCTTCGTCGCACCCGTGCCATGTAATTACGGCCCCGTGCATTTGTACATTTATAGTGTGCGTGCATATATTTATGGCCCCTACACCCAACTATTGAGTGTCTGAAGCTTCAGTGCTGCCACACACACTGGCTTCATGTGGCGTACGGGCAAATCTGTTCCAGAGACCTCTATTGGAAATACAACTGATGTGGTAGCTAGACGCCGCTATTGAGAAAATTCGACGCCAAAATTACATGTACGGGGGAGCTTTACTTAACCAGCGCGTCGTCGTTGAGCATAAATAAACATAAATTGGGTGGTGCGGATTATATAGCGTTGCAAGTTGTTCGGGCTGCTGATAGATGTTGTTTGAAATGGTTGTTAGGCTAGACCTAACGTATTCGTGGAATATGATATAGAACGACTATTTTGATGACGATTTTCTAAATGTCCGCTTTTGAATTTTTTAAAATCTGTTTGTTTCCACGTTTCCTGGGATGTGCTGGGATGTGACAGCAGTCATTTGAATAAAAATGGGAGTTGTGCCCGGGACTGGCCGTACGAAGAATGACGAACAAGATTTGGCGATAACTCTTCGAAATGAAATGAAAATGAAAAAATTAAAATAGAAAACCGTGGGAACTGACCTCCCTTACCTCCCATTTCGGCTTTCAGAACGCGCTCATGCACAGTAATAGCGAGTAATAATAGTTTACTATTTTTATATTAAAAGAGTTATCGCCAACTCTTGTTCGTCTTTTTTCGTCCGGCCTGTCCCGGACACAACCCCCATTTTTATTGAAAATAATCCAGATGTTCTTCCTATTATATTGTTAGTCATTTGAATGTCTTTCAGTGTATTTATTAACTAGGCATAATATATTATTTTATCATGTCCGTTGCAAGAACTAACGATCCTGTTTTTCATATTTTTCTTCCATGTTTAGCTGCGTCCACGGCCGCTGAGCAGTATATGGTGGCTGTTTCGCGATTGGCTCGTCAAGCTCAGCAGGGAACATGGGACGCCACCGGCGACATAGGTAAGCGACTTTTACCAACTTTTAGGACGACAAAGAATTATTCGAAGTTCCTGGTCACCCTGTACGTAGAACACGAATCGAATAGTGATGAGATGTTCGGTGGCCTCCTACATCTTGTCTTTGTGCGCGCATGTCTTGGCGAAACGATTCTCTCCACCCCTCGCCATCCTTCCTCTCAGAGATCCAGGCGTCTGTCATTTTCGCGCGTTTCGCCGGGACAACAAGTCTTTAAATATCTTTACGACTCTGGCGTTTTTGCCCGGCGGCTTTCCCGGGTCTTGCGTGACACCGTGCGATAACTGTTCCGTAGGCGTGGGAGTAGAGTGGAGTTATGGGCGGGACAAAAATAGGGTCGCGAAATTGAAGTTTGGTGCCTCCATCATTTGAACTGTCGTCGATGTTCTGAACGAGGCATCCGCGTAGCTAAGGTGGCGCCATTTCTGGATTAAAATTGGATGCGCCGGAACTGTCAAACCACTGCAAGCCGATTGATTTTGGAATTTACACTGCTCAAATGCTGATTATTCTTAACCCAACTGCTGCCGATATCAATAAGTTGGCACGTAGGGTTAATTTCCATTTATGCAGTTGACATAACTTGAACAAAAACGAGGTTTCAGGATTGGACAGCTTCTGAATTGATACTTGTGTAATTGAAACAAACACACGTGTGTTCATGAGATAGACCCGCGACCTCGGGGGAAAATTAAAAATTCACGTAGACCACGCAACTGGAAAAGATATGCTCCCGATCTTTCCCGGTGTAAACCGATCTTAAAAGAGAGTTTCGCAATTTAGTATCTAACGTAAAGTGTCTGGAAACTGTTCCCATTTACTGAAGTGATGACGTGCGAAACTATGGCTTCATTTTTGTTGAGTTGCCGAACTATCGAAAACCTATTCCTCCCATCCTGTTGCTATATATCGACATCGATCTATCGACGGGTGCCACATAACCGCGCCGGTAACCATGGTAACGTGCATTAAAATGTCGCAGACGGCAGCCATTTTTAATTTATGGCTTTGAACGCGAGCGCCATTTGAGGCCGTCAATTGGCCTTCAGGGGTTATCAACGGAGGATGGTTAATGGTTGGTTTTTTTCTCTGGGGGTGATGATCGCTGGATGCTCATCGGGGATTGTAGCATGTGCGTTTCTGTATTTAGCAACCGAAGAAGGATATCTATATATTGTCATTGCTATTTTATGGCCACTTTAACCCTCTTTTTTTCTCCTCCCCCGATGCGTCTCCCCCCGCCACTCCCCCAGCTGTCTTATCTCACACCAGATCCGGGTTAACACCTTCCGTCTCCCGGCTCTCATTTGCATGTTGTTGGCTTTTTTTTCGGCTTGCTTCAGGCAGCCATTTGTGTCACTACGCGAGAAACTCCCCTCACTCCACACACCGTCAAGTTATCCCCTCCCGCCAATCCTTCCCCAGTAATTTTTTTAATGAAGTTTCGTGTTCGTTCTATTTTGAAACGTTTTTGTGGAGTAACTTCCGGTCATCCATGCGGTGCACATTTCCGTGGACTAAATCGCTTGACGTCATCGATTGAAAGAAATATTTCGGTATCACAAATCAGTTCTAAATACCATATTTATTTCTTGTCAGCCTATTTCCCTTATTGGATAAGGGGGGAGGTACCTTAACGGAGGTCCTTCACCCCCTCGCTTAAAGATCGTTTTCCATATTTCTCGCATCAACTCGACACCGATTCCGGATGTCTTGAGATATATGCGGTCTTTAAGCCACCGCCCTACGGACGAATAATACGCGTGAATTTCAATGAATAATTATGATGGATTTACAATGACAAACGCGCGCATTATTCAAGTAAAAATATTTATTAATAATTATTTTGAGAACTCGGAACATTTGATCCAATGTTAAAAGCATTCGCGTAGCTCGCGGATAGCATGAGTTGATCAATTACATTGTTTAATAGATCGTGAGGTTTTGAATATTGCACATACTGTGTAGTGTTTACGAAAATAATGACATCTCATCTATTAAAAATCAGATTTGTTACGCACCAAGCGACTGTACCGCGTTGATTTACATATTTGATAGATCCATCCAATTATTATTTTATTTCCAAAATATTTTATTCAATTATGCGCGTGACCATTACCATATTCAACAATACCTTACAATGCAATTGACTTTTATCTCATGTAAGCTAAGCAGTTCAGATTTCAGGTGTGATTTGATGGAACCAATTTGCAGCAACATCAATAGACAATAAAATGAATTGTACAGAAACTACCCGTGAGGCGGCGCCATTAACACATCCCCACCCCGTACACATCCCCACCCCGTACGAGCGCTTTTCGCACAACAGAGCCGTCACGTCTGCGCCACTACAAATTCAGTCAGCGAAATTCACGGTGGCATCCCCACTCTTTTTGCATATTATATCTAACGTCATTAAATTGCAAACCCCCCCAACCTAGGCCACCACCACCACCACCACCATTCTAACCCCGTCCACCCAACATTTGTTAACCCCATCCTCTCCATTGCCAAGTGTAGAATACCTTCACACTCTAAATCTCCCACCCGCATAAAGTGGGGGTGGGGGCTTAATTCGAGCCCTCTGCCTCCCCCCCTCCCACACACACATACACTTTTTCCGTTCGCGTATTTATAACCGATTCTATTTCCACGTCTCCACCCGCCCACCCCCGCCCCCATATTCCTCGCAGCAAAGTTTGTGCGCGTCGGTATAGATTTCTTTCCCGCCATTGCCCCTGGCCCTATAAAGAACATCGTTCAACATTATCTGCATTTAAATGTAGGAATTATTATTTTGGCAGAGACGAGTGCAAGGCACACAGCGAATATTATTACGCACAAGGTTATACAGAGTGAGTATATGAACAACCAATGTCTGTATATACTACAGTAGAAAGAATTGTGTGTGTGTGTGTAGGGGTTGCAGAAATGGGGGGCAATCTTAACGTGGCTACGCAACCGAATTACCCCAGCAGAAATATACACGTTCTGTACATAACGAGTAAATATCTTCTTGTGACTTTAGGGTTGACTTGAGACATGCTCTTGGATTTTGAAACCTGCAGTCACAACAAAAAAAATCAGATATCAATTGATAATTCTGCCTGTGAAAATTATCAATCGCAATCTGTACTAATCAACTTTTGAGAAAGCCTTGGTGGGTCGATCATATTGGTTCTTTCCGTTTTCACAATAATACTCTGTAGCTGCGTTTAAATTTCTATACCCTGAAAATCGGTGCTTCATACGAATTATAATTTTTTTTATAGATTCGTGGATATATTGATACTCGGTTTAGAGGGTCCCTTGACGATATACGGTGTCGTGTCTTCAAACACAATTGTGCGAAGGTGTCGTTTCAGTTTCTTTTTTTGTTGTCACAACTCGTTGGCATTCCCAACAACACGTTCGTCTCGTTTCGCTAGAACTCCCCCTCCCCCATCTCGTATGCGATCCGTATTTGTAAGTTTATAAATGGTGGCTTAATATATCAAAGTAAAGGTTTTAGTGGAGAAAGAAAAGGAAATAAAAAAAATGCGATCGTCGTGTTGCGATCCTATATTTGTTATTACTGGGATTATGGCACGAAAAATTGCTTACATTTGATATTTTTGTGTCGCGCAGAAATGTGCGCGCGATGGTAGTAAAAATTATTGAATGGGTGCGTTGTACGTGCGCCTCGCTGCTGCCGTCGGGACACAATAGCTCCTAAACGTCGTCTTATTACGACTCTGTGCGTTGAACAGAAATTTCACACAATTGACGTCAGTTTTCGGAATATCTGCTTTTGGAAAACGCATTTCCAGTATCAACATTTCTCAAATGCAAAATCCACCCGGGAAAATGACTGTCGTTTGCCCTCCTGAGACCTCTGTCTGGACAGATCATTTGTAAATATAATTCTATGTGTATTTTATTTTATTATATATATATATGTATATGTATATATATATACTATGTATACCATCTTTCTCGCTGGTTGCATATGGAGGTCCGTACTTGTCATAGATTCAAGAATTTTGAAAATCTTATTGGCCGATGTTCCTGTCATTTTTGGGTGTCCTCTGGTAGTATTACAGAGAATCATTTGGTACGTTAGATTTGTAGAAGATCGATAATCGGGTGACCATGGATTGTGATTGGTTTTTGTACACTGAACTATTACGCTTTCCTAGTGGTCAATTGAGATTTGACAGACAGAGCACCACTATCGGCAGCAATTGCAACTTGCAGTTTCCTTCTAGGTGATAAAATGCGCTGCTGAACTCTTATAGAGTGCAGCACCTTATACCCTAGTTACACTGTAAGAATTCTTTAAGTTGCTCGAGAGATTTCAATTGTGTTTGAGAATGGTGCAAATTGTCCTTTGGGATACAAATCACGTCCTCGAATCTTATTAAAATTAAACGCACCCTCTCAAGCACAATTGAAAATCGCAAGCACAATCTAGATGAACGAATTGTCATTCGAGAGCGCCAAAAATGTCTTGCTCAGCACGCTTGGATTAGGCATGTTTGTTCAGTGTAACTAGGGTATTAATAGGTGAAGGAAACCGAGAGTAGGAGAAGCCTAAAATTCTGTTAAGTTCATAGTTTGAATCCCGGTTCAGTTGAAATTTGATTAATAATTCGCCGTACCTGATACGGTGTGGTGCGGGCGATAGAGCGAAAATTGGATATTCTTTTTATTATTATGAAGACGTGCTACTGTCTTGTATTGGATGACCCTCCCGCGGTGTAGTATCTCATCAGTGACGTGCCATGCACGCGCGTCTCGTGCGGCCAGACTTGGTGTGAGTCGGAGGACAATTAAGGCGAATTTTGTATGCGGGTTGCGAAGCAAGGTTAGTCCTGCCTTTATGTGTGTGTGAGGGGGAGTGTAGTTGTACCAACAGCTCGCGTCCCCGTATACAACAATGTCTGGGGGTGGGGGGAGAGGCGGTGAATTTACACGCGAGAGCTCATCTCAAAACACGACAGCATTTTCTACTTCACTTTGTCGAAATTAGTGGAAACAAAGGCGAGAGCGCGCGCGCATAATTTAACGCAAAACGATCGTGGAGTATATACTACATAGCTGCTGCTGCTGATGCTCGCTGCGCGCGTTTGAAAAACCAAACTCCAAAATGCACGACGCCTTGCGACATCGTCCGTACACAATAAATAACACCGTTCCACAACAAAAGGACGTGTTTGTAGCTTGTTTTAAGAGGTACACGCGCCTATAATTTCGTGTTCGGCTTGCCTATTTGTTTTCGAGAAAAAATGTAAAATTACTTTTAAGCATGGTGAATTTTATGGTAAGGCTGCGTTGAAACACGCCCGTACAAATTGTACATGCACGCAGTATTATTATTTGAAAGAGGATTAGGGATTGTATGTGCATTGGAGACATGGACGTGGGAGAATCCGCTATTGTGGGGCCCGAGTTGGTTGGCGCTCGTCGGACTCTGTTAGTTTCTGTTGTGTACCCTGTAGCAATTGATAGGGGGGTCTCATTAACCAACTAAGCACCTCTATAAGAGACAATTGCAATCTGCATTCAAATGTCAAATAACGATATAAGCGGCTCCTTATGTTATAGTGCAGCTAGTATTTTTTCACTCCGTATTTATTCATATCTTTAAGTAATTCATTCTAAAAATTTAGATATTGGAACGTGGTAGATATAAATAATTTATTCTTTGAGCTTCCGTAAACAGGAAAACTCTGCAGTCTCACGGTCATGAACTGTTATCTTTTGTTTGAGGATTTTACGAAAGCTGTAATGTCGTTCAAGAAAAACAAAGTGTGGATCCGTCGCTTGGTTGAACTCTCTTTAAAGATGCTTTATTGCTGAACGAATAGATGAGTAGTATACTGTACAGTGTAAAGGGGTGTCGCTCCCTCGTCACTGTGTACTAGCGGCAATATGCGTACATCCCGAGTTTTTCTACGTTGTCTTGAGAGTGGACATTTTCTTACTCTAATCGATCGAATTCGTGACGCCGTAGGTATTTATACACGTCCATCGCCAGTGAGTGCGTGCATTTCTCGCGCGGCTGGTGCCAACGATCTTGAGGGCTTGGCGGTGCAAATAATGTCACGTTTATACTAAAATCCTTGAATCCCTTTGAATTTTGCTTTACGTCCAGCAGCTGAATTTATTAGGCTAGGAAGCAAAGTAATGAGTATTAAAAGTCGACCTACAATAATAGATACTGTGTTTCCGAAAAGGATCAAGTTTATTCTGGAGTTCTTCACACGCCAAACCTCTACATTGTGACAATTATGACAATTGCAGTTGTGAAAATTTGCTTAAATAAAAATTCTATGAAAACATTAAAATTCAAAAAATAAAGTTTGTAATATCGAAATTGTTATCACAACTGAACCTTAGCTCTAACGAATCTACTATCCGTACTTGTTGTATTAATCAAATATTTATTTCGGTTTTGTTTATAGTAGAATGACTATTCAGACACATGACCAAGAGCAAAATTATTCGTATTTCACAAGCGCAAAAGTCCTATATAGACAAATCGGTAATATTTCAAAGCCACGTATAACCGCTTTTACTAGAATT
>JAQGBY010008473.1:0-10624 GCA_034698785.1 Mycogona germanica
CTGGTCGTTCCCCCTCGCAAAGTGTCTAAGCACCATGAGGGGGACGTAATCCTGTAGTGCGGTTGACTACAGTTGATAGGACAAAAAAAAAGTCCCTGATCATTGGAGTCTAAGCGCCAAATGACTGCTCTGGTGTAAAGCTGATTGATGGTGTGCATGAGCATTAATATTTTTAGTTTTGTATACTAGGAAGGACTAGGATAGTTCGTTCGGGGATCATAAAACGGAGAAATAGTAATGCGCGATATAAGTTCAGTAATTTTTTTAACTACTTGTTTTCAGTTGTCCTTTATAAACTCAAGTTGAGTTAACATTCGTCTTTGCTTTTGGGACATCCATCCCGCAATTTATCCTCCCCCACCCCAACTACAACCTCATTTAAGCATCCAGATTTGAATCAGTCCCTTTACTAGTAGCCTACTCCCACGTCCCATGTACCATGTGACCATGCTCGCAGTCATACCTCGCTGGAATTCATAAGACTCCGTAATATTTTTTTAAAATTCATATCTCATAAAGACCGAGAATAAGTTGCGCTGTTATTATAATTTGTGACACTACATCCAGTGTAAATTTCATTTCGTTGCGTTACGATATCGAGGCACAGAAATTCAATGTGTGTTTCATAGCGCTAGATTTAAAAAAAAACTATATTACGATGATCATGAATGTTTCAATATCCGGTTATATTTGTTTAGGCAACGCGTTGTGACTGACCCCCGGCCCCACGCTTTAATTTCCGGCCGCCATTGCCATTTACCGTGACAAATATGGCGTCGCATAGACAGATATTTCCCGCCGGGGGGGGGGGCGGCAGTTGCGATGCGTATCGTTGTGAAAACACCACCGAATGGGGGGGGGAGGAAGGGGGAGGAGGAATGTTGGAACGCGTGGCCTGTCGTGCGTGCAAAAGGGTTTTCGCCCGCCAAACATAATTGTCGGATAATTTGCGCTCGTCGCTAAAACGCCTGCCCGGTTTCACTTTCATTTGTTAGACACATGTACATGTATACTGTTCACTTGGTGTACATGCACACATGCAGTCTACTAAGTATGACCACATGGATGGAATCAGTGGAGCGGAAATCATTGGAGGTGACTCGCTGTTGGCTGTTGTCAGCCGCAAATATTGTGTTGTTATCTCTCAGAGCCTCGCTGGATATCCTTTCAGTCTGACTTATTTTATTTTTTAGTATATAGTAATTAAAGCCGTCGCACCTCAGTTGGTTGAGTGATGGACTTGTGGTTCGGTTCCCGGCGCGGCGAGCTCTCTTTTTCGATCAGAGTTCGGAGCAAAGAATCAAGAGTTTTGTGTGATATTGGTATCAGTTGATAACAATAGTGCAGACGTTGCGTCGTAAGATCTTAAGATTTCGCTCGAGACAAGACCAGACTTTTCCCCCCTCTTTCGTGTCTCGAAATCTCGAGGTGTGTGGATGGTGAGGTTGTAATCAGGACACGAGGGGTTAGCTCACTCTTTCAAATCAGCGAATAAATAACACGATTTGAAAGAGTGAGCTTAACTGGATTGGTTTATTGCTGTTGGGACTTCAGTGTCACAAACGATCAAAATGAAAATGTGAATGCTGGACGCATACCAGGAAAAACCGGCGACAAGAACAAAAATATAATAAAAAATGGTTTATTAAAATTTAGGACTCCAGGATATATATTAATGATGAAACAATTTCGAGACACGGAGTAAAAATATAATCGCAACGCGTATATATACCGCGTTGTGATTATATTTTTTCTTAGTTAATTTAATTTTGAGAGAAAAATTTAACCTGTTATATCCCTGGAGTCATAAATTTTAATAAACCAGTTTTTATTATATTTTTGTTCTTGTCGCCGGTTTTTCCTGGTATGCGTGCAGAATTCACATTTTCATCTTGATAACATTCGCCGGTGTAGACACCGGGGAATGTTATTTGGATTTGGGTCATAAACACTGTACTGAAACACTATGTTGTGCTTCTGCACTTTTTATATAAACACTGTGGTTGCATCAAAAAATGGTCTATGGCACATTGCAGGCTGTTACACCTGGTCTATATTAACTGCACCTTATTGCATCTAGTTCAATGAGAGATCTTCACCAAAAATCAGTAGCCAAGACTGAAGAAGGCGTTTCACGAAAAATCTCTTCATTCGATTTCTGCTTCTTGGGCAGTGTATTCCTTGAATAAAAGTTAAGCCGCTCTGCACGCTCGTGATTAGTCCACCGCAGTCCACTCTCTGGGAATCCCGAGACCACTGTCTCTTTAACCAATCGGCAGTCGGGTGAACCGCACTTGCGCCGTCGTAGCTGAACCACCGTTACAGGTGGCACGACGGATTGGCCAGGGTTGGCCGCCCCCCACCCGCGCTTCATTGTTCCGGAGCCGGGCGCTCAGGTTCGGCGCCGCCAAGCTCGTCGCCGCTTTTTCGCGCTCGGCTTGAGCTGGGTCGCGGTCGATTGCGGCCATACACCATCCCCCCACCACCCTCTTCAACCCCACCACCACCCAGCCACCTGAATGCTGAATGGCTCGCGCGTTTTTCACGTCACGCCCGACCGATCCGTGTAATACGCCGTGCGGCGGCGGTGGCGGCCTCATCGCCACCACCGCCCACAAAAAAAATTCCGTTCCGACTCTGATTTTGTCAACCTGCGCTTACCTTCCTGTCTCGCTTGAAATAGACGCGCGATATCCAATCGTAATTCGCACCCGTGTCCGGTCCCCGTGGTCACTACTTTATTCTCCACAATCATTTATTCAGGTACACCCAACACGTTATGGAAGTGCAATGTCCATTTTGTTACAAAAGCATGTGGTCAAACGCTTTGAAAAACTCTTCCATTTTGTTACAAAAGCATGTGGTCGAACGCTTTGAAAAACTCTTCTGTTTTGTTGCAAAAGCATGTGGTCAAACGCTTTGAAATGCTCTTCTCACTGCCGTTTACACGTCAAACAAACTATTTGCCTGATTATTGCAAAACTTCCTACTTTTCAAATTTTACCTGTAATGCCGCTGCAGTCAAGCGGTACAGAGTGTAATGAGTGAATTTTTCGAAGATTACGGTCGCAGTTCAGTTGGTTGAGTGTTCAACTTGTGGTTTCGATTCTGAGAGCGATCCTAGGGTGAGTCCTGGTGGTGGTGGTGCCGCCCTCGGATAGTGCTGAAGCTGACCAAGTAGGGGGCACATTATAATAAATTTTAAAAAAGCTGAAGGTCATGAGTGGTAAGCGCCACTTTCTTACGAGCTTATTACGTCTTAAAAATGCAGGTTATAGCCTGAATCGCCACATGAATGCGTGCGTGTGTGTGTGTGGTGTGAAAGACGCCGTATATAGTCACTGTCTTTCCGATTGGTTGGTCGTGCGGAACACATTGGAGAGTGGCGGTGGCGGGGAGCGAGTGGAAATAGTTGCCAAGGTTAATCTCACTGATGGGAACCGGGATTACGCTCAACGAATCGTACAAATAAAATCACTGCGGCGGTGGCGGTGGCGGTGGTGGTGGTGGCGACCGCATCATCAACGGACGCCATGCGTAACTGCTTTAATGGGCCACTTTTGGCTTCGCCCGAAACCCGTCCTCTCCCCCAACCCTTTTCCCCTTCCTCACCCCACATCCAGTCGTCTGTGACCGACCCACAAAAAAAAAGTCAGAAATTGCCACCGCAAAATGGCCGGAGGTGCTGAATTATCATATTTGTTTCCACGCTTTCGTCCGACGAGTTCTCGTGAAGTCTTGTTACAATCTAAGCTTGAGCAGAGAATACGAGTCATATTAAGAGAAGGTGGAGGACTGCACTTAACTATTCAATACAAACCCCTATCTCTTATTCACTTTCCCCTGTCTTAATTGGCTGATCTTAGTTGGAGGTATTTCTCAACATTCGAGGTGCTTCCAGTCAGTCAACAAAGTAGGCGGGAATAATGCTTTCTCGATTGAGACAAACAAGATGTGGCGACACGTATAAAAATTAAATCGTTCCAACCGCATCTTATTTTAACAATTTCCTCTTGGGACAGTCAACGTCACGTCATGTGACGCAACTCGTCAAATAATCGTTTAAGCCTGCCACAAGGACAGACAGTAGGGAGGTGCCGCGAACACGGATTTAATATCTATTCTATGGCTGTCTGTAGGAAAAGAGGTCTCGAACCTGACGTAGCTGAGTGAGAGGATCAGATCTGGTCGGTGCTGGCCTCTACCAATGTCGGACGTGTATTTCCGTTGTGTTTTAGTATCGCAATATAGGGTGAACAAACACTGTACATGTGCGTCTGTCTGCAATTTTAAATTGCAACAACGATGTGTTTTGCGGCTCAATTGCCAAACCAGGTTTTTGTATAAAAATAATCCAAACCTTTGAAAAGACTTCCACTATAAATGAATATAATATGGAGCGATCCAACAATAGCTTTTCACATCGATAAATTTAAATGCGGCGTCATGTTTTTCGACAGCAAATTTGATTGAACCAAATGATTTCGAAATGAATGGGGTGGAATTTTTGAGCGGCTCGTTTATTGTTCGGACGATCGTGTCCTGTCGCGTCAATTGTACCCTGTTTTGTCAACACCTCAATCGTGATTGGTGACATCCCATACAATCGGGTAACATGACTGGTGTGTACGTGTACGTGCGAATTAGCCATTCACGTCAGTCACAAAAGAACTAGAGGCGACATCAACGTTTCGGTCCATCGATGCGTCTATGCCGGATTCGGCATTGATGGTTTTTTTTTGAAGGGCGTTGCCCAATTGTCAATGTTCAATTATGCTAGCTCAACTCTACTTGTTGTATTATTGCTCGTTGTGCTATAGATTGCGGCCCGATTCTCGTCATTTGTTAATTTTTTTGCCTATTGTAAGGTGATGGTGGGTGTGTTTTTTTAGCTGTGTTGCGTCCGCTGTTCGCGTACATGTATAATCGCCAACTGCTAAATAGAATAGATATGCTAAATACGTAGCTGACATATCAATAGCATCCTGTCGATGGTTTTTGTGGGCGAGGTATTTTTTGTCTGATTTTTCCGGGGGATGGACAACAATCTTGCTGCCTTTTTTGCCATTATGTGAAAAAGGTTTAAAAAAGAATTTTTTTTTGCATATGTTGACTTTCTGTGTTGTCACTAGCCACACTCCTTCCTTTTACCACAACTATAACCTCATTCAAACCTCCCACCTCTCATTCCTCCCTAAATCCTGGTAGATGGCGACACATGTCCGTATTTACATTTTCCCCAAGGACTCGTAACTCGCCGGGGTCGACATAGACTGATATTTTTTGTCTAAAAAAATTCATATCAATAATCATATTTCAATAATTCATATCAAAAATCTCATGAACGCAACAACATAAAAACCTGGAATAAGTTGCGCATTCTTGAAAATTCCATCCGATATAAATTTCGCAGCGCTGCGTTACGCCGTTCGTGAACTATCGAAATACAGGGGGGGGGGGGGAATCCTATTTTTATTTATGGTATTATTAGATAGTATATAGAAACTGGTTGTTTTGTGGGATCAGTTAATTCGTAAAATATTTCATCTGCTTATTAACTTGTTGACAACTAAAGAATCATTGGTGTTGATTTTTGAAGTTCGCTTGCTTCGGATTATCACATTTTTTAAATTATGCTAATAATCCTGTTAAACAATTAGTGTCCTGCGTTTGTTTGGCGCAGTTTTTTAAACTTTATTCTTAACTATTCTTGCCCAGGTTCATATTTTTAAGATCATTTGTTTATTGAATGCCCTTTATTCGTGTGTTTCAGAAAATGCAAGATCGAAAAAAGAACTTGATGCACAACATGGCGCAGCTCTGGCTCGAGGTATGCTAATTTGGGTTCACTTAGGCGTGTGTACATTGGATGTGCAACTTGGTTTTTATTACTTGTCAATGGTACGTGTTCTCAAGAATCTGTTTTTTCTTGAATTCTTTCTCAGGCCGAAGTGAAGGAGTTGGAGAACGTTGTGCACAAGACAGCCAAACCGATGTTCTCTCCGTATTTGGTGCCGGACAGCTACGTGCTTATTGATCATCTGCACCTTATTCGACAACTGATGAGCTCCAAGATTTTCATCTTCATCTTGCCAATTGCGGGTATGAAAAAACCACCGTTCATTGGCCAGTTGCTCTCGGCATTCCGACATCCGACATTGGTCGACCGATCAAACGAGTTCACGATTTTTAAAAAATAAAATGCATTCATTCATGCGCATAATCGCTCACTTTTGCAATGCGAATTACCCTTTTTTTTTGTCATGAACCATTTTTGATCTTTACTTTGCAGTTTTGCAGCATCTAGATCAAAAGAAGAAGGAGAGTATAAAGGCGAGGGAAGCAATTCGGTGGCTCGAAGGGGAATTTCAAAAGAGAAACCGGTCAGTCTTTTTTGCTGTTTTTGCACATGCAACAAGTAACACATGAACAATGTGAATTAATAGCTAATTCGCGCTCCTAAAAACCTCTTGTTGGTGATGTAATCCTTTCAATTTTGTTTTCGGTCAAACTGACCACTAGGGGTCAAATTGCTCTCCACTTTCAATTTTTAATCGACACAAAATGAATGGTGTTCATTGCTCCTCTAGGTATCTGCGCGCCCAAAAGCAACAAGAACGCTTGCCACTGTCCCTGTTAAAGTACCCGAAACGAAAAGATAAGGATGCCTGGTTAGTACTCAAATTGTCGTTTCACTTGCTGCCATGTACAAGTGTTCATTTGTTTTTTGTTTGCCAGTTTCGCGCGACCATTATCAATGTTCTAGTCCTTGTCGTTCAACATGTACTTGTGCGTGTCGGCATCTCATGTTGTACTACTTTTGGCTAATCAAAAAATACACCACCGCATTAGTCAAACAGTTGCACGAGTTATTTCCATTTAATTATTCGAGTTTATCGTTCGTATTTCCAGATATTTTTATAGTGTTCACACTTTGCGACATTGCGCGAGACGTGCCCACTGCTAAACTACTCGAAATTATTGTCGGTGCGCTAGTTTTAGATTGTTTTGAAATTGAGTTGTTAGTTATCCGATAAAAAGTCCGTTTAGATAAGAACCGGTACCGGTAGCCGAAACGTTGACAATTACAGAGGCAATTACATTATCATACCGCTGTTATCGTGGTCGCGCTTGCAGTTTAGGGATCGGCCGATAATAAAATTGATCATGATCAAACCATTACCGTCAAAAATATTGAAAAAATTAAATGCATGATTAAAAATTAAGAAACGATTAGAATATAGAAAGCGTTGTCAGCTTGCGATAGATAATTGTAGTTATCGTCGTTTTCCTGACGCAAAATATCAGCCCGGTTCGGAATAAGGATCTGTAATAGTCCCTAAAATCTGCTATTCGCCTCCAGATGGCGTTTGTTGACAATAAAATCGCAGAGGTCAGATTCCAAGCAGCCATTTTCGGTGTTCGGATATTGAAATGATTTTTAATAAATGATTTATGGTAATGCAATCTTCTCTAGGAACATGTTTGCCATCTTGGAGTGCTCCAATTTCTTCGCTCACCAGGGTTCGGCGGCGAACGAATTGTCGGCCAATTTGGTGACCATCCTGACCGCATCCAGTTCCGTTATGACCAATGGAGCGTCCGAAAAACCCAACAATAATCTACACGTTATAGCCAAGTCCGCCGGTAAGTGTGCCCGGGTTGATGTTGCGGCTGCTGCTCCTGACAAATCCTTTTTTGTCGACCTTAGAAAATGGTATTATATGATATTATTGATGTCGTGGTTTTGGATATTCGAGGTTAATACAAGGTGTTTGTTCCCCCTTCACAGGATTGTTGGCCGAACGTATCGAGGATCTTTATCGTAGCTGGACAGAGGCTACCAAGACACCCACCAAACATGTCAAGAGCTACTCGGCAAAAGCTGGGCGGAATCCTCCGTCTAAAAACAACATATGATGAAGAGTGCATGTGCCAATTTTGAAACGAATTGTTTGGAAAACGTTTGCCGTTTTAGTTTTTTTTTTTGTTCTATTTCGTCTTGACAGGGATTGTTATGTGGCGAAGTCTTATTTTTAGCCTGGCAAACTTGTTCGCTCGCGATTTGCTTATTTTTTTCTTTTAATTGTTATCTCATTGAGTGAGGACCCTCGCGTTATATGTAATTTCAATATCGTGTTATATGTAACCTCAATTTCAAGAAATTATTTTGAAATGTCTCGTTTTTAGATTTGAGGTTTTTTATTATTAAAAACAGTCTGAATACAAACAGGAACTTTCATATAAATTTCAAAGAACTTGACATTTTTCAAAGGGTCCGTCGTTTTGAAACTAAACGTTTTAGTTTTGAATTGTATTTTGAGTCAAGCGAAATTTTTTTTTTTTTTTTGCATGACATGTACGAGTATTAAAATATTGAGTTAAATGCTGCAATTATAAGAAATTTAAGTGGTTTGAAAATTGAGTTGTTTTTTTGACAATTTGGCAAACGAATTTATTTGCGTGCCTGATGTTGAACAGAATTGCCCATTTCGCTAATTATTGTTAATGTGAGCGATAAACAACTATATTGGTTATTTCCAGATCATTAAATTTCTAATTTTTACTGTAAATAGTTTCGTTTTTAAAATATGCGTTTCAGTTTTCAAAATAATTATTACGCGATTGTTTTTCAATTTATGGCTGTACTCGATAGATTTACTTTAATTAATTTCAACTATTAATTAATGCCGTCTTTGAAAATTCCTGATAACTTGGTCACGATGTTCAACGCTAATCACGATTGTCATTTTGTCTGACCGTTTAACGCTAATCGTGTTATTTGTCCGACAATAATGTAAAGCAACTTTCTCTTATTTATTCTAGCCGACACAGAACCGCTTTCAAATGTTCAGCAATGCGTTTAATTGGGCGGAAAAAACGAAATAATATATAATGACATGATTATTCCACGGCCAAACCCTTAAATTGTTGGTACTTGTGTTTCGGAAACCAGTTACGCGGTTTTTTTTTTTATTATTGTTTTTCCTGATAAGAAAGAGCAGCGTGTGGTTTATATACGGTAGTTTGATAAAGAAAAACGGCTTCGTTTCGCCAATTCGCTTACGAGATAGGACAAAGCGAACTTGTTTGATTGGTGCAAGGTGAAATTGTTTGCCCGTTGCCTCGGACAATTAGATTGACGCGGACGAATTGGTTCAGCGTTACGGCACTGCTCAGGCTTAACCGAGAACAAGCTCATGAATTTGACGACTGAAATAAATAACAATTACTCTGGAAGAAAAATTGTTCTATTTTATTGTCGCGATCACTCCTGTTTGGGTTGCAGAACTTATTTTAATATTATTAAAATACTGTGTATTAATGATACAAAAATGAGAAAAACATGTCAATGAAATCAACGTAAAACATATGTCTCATTGATTGCTCACAAGATGGCGCTAACCAACACAGACCGTTAGCATTTCTGACCATTACAGAGCAAAAATCCTAGATAGGATAGGAATACACCTCAGAGCTGAAATAGTTCAAGAAAGTGAGAGATAACAGGATTTTTGGAGTCTTAAGTTTTTTCGAATCTGGTTGGGGGGAAAATGTATTAATCAGAATGGTCAAGGGGTCAATGGTCTTAGATTACTTTAGACCCTGCCCGTGCAGAATTGTTCCTGAAACTACTGCAGAGTCGATTTCGAAGGAGAAGCCGGTGGTGCACAAACAATAGGAACGCGATCATAAAAACGGCTACAACATTATTATTTAAAGAACTTAAGTAATTATTATTAATGGAGCTTCAAAATAGTACAGTAAAATATTGTTACGTGAAGCGCTGTGTTGACTGTCTCGTGGATGAAGATGTTATATGTCGCCTCATTTTGATGGTTGAAAAAGTGCATCCAGCTGAAATTCGTCGCAGATTTCAAGGTAAATGTCAATACGCACTGCTACAACATTATTAGTTCAGGCTGTGTCAAATTCCTGTTTAAGAGATAATGAGTTAGCAAAATGGTGAATCTTCATGTTAACTAAAAACCATTTTAATTGTCGTCCAGCAATCTCCACACAAAGTATTTTATTAATTACAACGGCTTAGAACCACCCTGTTATTTGGAACCATTGAGGGGGGATGTTTTTTTTTTCTACGCATGGCCACTTCCACAAAATAATGAGGGGTCTTCAGTGTATTTGTTTTTGAAGAAAACTCATGTAGCATGGCCACTACCAAACGAAACCAGCCTGGACTCTCGATTCCATCAAAATATGTCACCCTCGCCCATAGTACTCAACAAAAAAGGGTCTCAGGAGGATGGTTGTTGGCATTTGCGATGTGAAAGCTTTTGAACTGCTGTTAAGCGAGAGCAGGCCGCGTCAAGTGAGATTCGCCGGCCGCGTCAAGTGAGATTCGCCGGCCGCATACTAATGTACTCCTGACTATATACAGGTATAAGACTGAAGCAGAACTGGCGCACCCCATTCATACATGTCCCTTTTGGAGATCTAAAAGTGTCGGCGACCGGCTTCTGGTGCTACGCATCGCTTCTCTTGGACCACACCAACGAACTAAAAGACCTAGAAACGCCAAAGAAAACGGCTATCTCCTAGTCCAAGGACAACTTTATGGAATTGGTACCAGATTCGCGCCATGACGTCATCATTTTGTCCTGAG
>JAQGBY010008474.1:0-10623 GCA_034698785.1 Mycogona germanica
GGTGATGTTCTCGGGTCACTGTCACGCACAGGACAAGTCAGTTACGATAAGCGTCAGATATTGGAAACTGAAACTCGCCTTTGCCGAGACGCGGATTTACTCCCCTCTACAAATGCTATATGAAACTTATTTACTTTATCTAACTTGCCTAACCTAACCAAACGTACACAAAATATACTATTTGGCGGAGCGGTGCCATGCTTTTTTTAAATATAGAGTAGGCGTAGAAACGCTGAACGGCACAGGCACTCACCCATATCTGACGCTTATCGTAACTGACTTTTCCTGTGTGTGACGTGATCCTGTTTCTATCTGGTGGTGGGCGATGGTGCTGCCCCGTGTTACGAGGCAATCACACAATGCACCGGCCACTCTTGTTTAATTGAAACCTCCTCAGACCCCTGCTTAGATGGCGCAATATTTCGAGAAAAAAAATTTGATTCCGGATAGAAATCATTCAAAGATATATTTGGAGGGAAAAAATATTTACACAACCGTCCATCTCCTCCTTCATACAGTGTGGTCTAAATGTGCTGGTTACATGCATAATTTACACTATGATTTGACAGTATTTTCTTTTTCCTTCCTACAGAAATCTAATTAATCGTTGTCGCCAAGGGATTCTGATATATATTATAGTACGGCCAATTTTGGCATGCGTTGTTCTGTAAGTGATTTGACAACGATATTTGTTATTAAGAAGTAGTTGTAGCCATTTCGAATAAGGATCTTCTCTGGTACAAAGCTGGATTGAGCCTGTATGTACGCTTATATAAAATCTAGTTGATATTATTTCAGCATCTGTGAAGTTCTTGGTTACCACCATGAAACGTTTCCATATCTGTTAGCATTTAGGATTTTACTACAAATAGTAAGTACAGTAGTCATTTACCACCATATATTTGGGTTTTGTGTATGTTTCTCTGTGTGTGTTTTGTTTTAATTGTCAGGTGCCCTACTCGTATAATAATCGCAAATATAAAAATAAAAATCGTTATAATTTTGTTTCTAAAAGCAAAAAAAAAATATTCGCAAATAATGCCGTATGTTGTGAAAAATATAGTAGAATTTGACCAATCAATTAAGATTTCCAGTAGTTCGTTAAATGACTGTCAGATCTATTGAGATTTAATTAATCGCATTCAATGTAATTGTACTTTGTCTCTAGTCAGTGATGTACTTTTTGGCCCTGTTTTGCATGACCAACAGAGAGGCGTTGTCTCCCACGAATCCCGTTCTGAAATTCGTATGCATTAAGGTTGTCGTTATCTGTTCATTCGTGTAAGTATGCCATTTTTTTGAATAAATAAAAATTGATTGCAAAAATGTCAAAAGATTATCAGGACTAATTGTCATGATTAAAATCACGGGAATGCGTGATTTTAAATCCCTGAAACATATCATAATTTCATTTTCTTTTATTCAAAATATCCGAAAATTGTTTTTGATATTTCACATAATTTTTTGGTAGAAAATATAAGTATTTTACGTTGTTCAGCTATGTTAAAAGAGATGTCCAGAACGAAAAACTCGCAAAATTTAAAAATTATCTGATGAAAAATATTCAATTTTAAAATATTATTTAATGACTAATGTCATGATTTTATATGTTTGAAATCAATTTTGCAGACATGGTTTGATAATTGGTGTCTTGGTAAAATTGCCAATCATGCCAGACGATAAAGAGACAAAAGAAATTTTGAGCAGACTACCGGTGAGCATTCTAGATTGACTACCAATGTTATAAATTTTCAAACCCACCCACATTCAGTCAAATGTCAATATCCTTTAAATTCACGTTTAACGTCACGTGAGTTGCATTTATCATTTGCTTGTTTTTAATTTCCTCCCTGTGCAGAACTTTCTCATCTGCTTTGAGATGTTCCTGGCTGCCGTGGCGTATCTCTACGCATTTTCCTACAAGCCGTACGTAGATTCGGAGAGCGAAAAGATGCCCTGCTGGAAATCGTTCATGGCCATAATCGGTAAGTTTTTTTCTAAACATATGTGCTTACTCCTAACATTTTGTTGCATTGTGTGCCCTTCCATTAATCAACTTGTAAGCATCCAATAGGTTTACTTTGTCATTCAAGCAATTTCTGCATGTCACAGAATTTTAGCAATACTGATACACTTGCCCTACTCACACTCGTTTAAATGCGTTACCGATTCACTTATAGGCTTAACCGTTCATCGATCAGTGACAAGGGACCTTCCATCAAACAGTGTGAGCCCCGATGCTGACGAACATAAACGACTCTTGCAGCCGGATACCTTTCTGAGAAGTCGAAACTCGACTGTGCAGGTTCAAATGACGCAATCTATAGAGCGGTCATCAAATCTACCGAACACCGCCTAGAATGGTGTAGGGAAGACGGCCCAACACTCCCACCAACCCTCACTCAATCGGGCCCAACAGGCCAACACGCACTTAATTTGACCAATACTCACTCAAACGAATTCACCATACGGAATTTATTATAAAAAATAATGATTTTAATCAATCTTTAAAAAAATATTATTCAAAACATTCGAAATTTAACATTAACAGCAAAAGTATTCTATAATTATTAGAATGAATTTAGTAGGACGTCTTGGGAATTCAATAATTAAAATGGAATGAGTTCGGGATAGTGCCGAAACAGGACGAAGTGAGTGGCGATTATTAAGAGTTTGATATCAGTGAAAAAATCTACCACGTAAGGTGTTATGTATATGCGAAAAACTAGAGAATGTATAATTGGGCACATTTACCATCCGTCAAAACACAATTGATTTGAAGAGTTTAAAAAAATTATAATTTCCACAGCTTGCAGGTCAGCAATATTGTATATCGTCTAGATTTTCGCGTATACATAACACCTAACATGATAGATTTTTTCCACAGATACCAAACTCATAATAAATATAAATATTATTATACTTAGAGCTCGCCACTCAGTTCGTCCCGTTCTTTCAGTGCTGTCCCGAACTCATTCAATTTTAAGTATTCTATAATGCTTAGTTCAGCTATGAGTTCATGTGGTGGCTGACAGTCACCCTAATTATCATTAAACTTCTGAATTTTATAATGTTCTGGTTGTCTTTGGCAGACTTAAAGGGGGTCCATCAATTTTGCCTCTCTGTGTATAAATCACACATGTTCAAACGCAATTGTTATCTACGTGAATTTGAGTTGTATTGCTCGAGCGTTACGGTTTCGACAAAAACCATTTGTAGAAACGATTCGTATCATTTTTGCATACTGTAGTTTTTTTTGTTTGTAAATAATATAATCGTGATAGGCGACTGTTTTTGTTACTTTGATTACAAAAGTTCCGAGACATAAGAACATTTCTGGGCGGGAAGGCTGGACTAGTCACGTAAACAATCGATTGAATAATTTATTCATGATAACAAAAGTCGTGACCTAAGGGCAAAATATGAATTCGCGTTGACACAAGTGTTGACACCAGGCGTTTGTCCAAATGATTTATCCGAGATAATGTGGTTCTGTGTTCCTACATAACTATATATTTACATACATAAATTTATTTTCATTGCTGAGAGTATCACTTTTGGTAATTCAGCCTGTGTACTCACTCGTAAATGGCCTAGACGGCCCCGCCCAATTAACAAGTCAATGACAATAATCTAAAAAATGCAGTCTCCTACGATCATTTGTGACAGAACCAGCCGATAGTATACAAATCAAAGCACAACAAGCCAAATTTAAAAGAAAAAGCCAAATTAAGCCAAATGACTTACCCTCATTTGCCGATTGTTTTGGTCTCACTCGAACAGCATGGAGGCTGCCATTTTGTAAATTGCAAAAAATGGTGTGCTCGATCGCGCCACTAGATGGAGCAGCGTCTCTCTCGTCAGCCTACTCCATCTAGTGGCTGGATCGAACAACACAACAACACCCCCTGGCCTTAACCACCTCATACGAATTTCGTAAATTGACATTTTAAACTTAAAAACATAAATATTTGTCGTTTGATGGTTTCATAAAAAGCATGAAGTTCAGTCATTTTTATTTTGACTTAATAAAAAAATATCTGACTAGTTATTATTATTATTGCCGACTTACTTTCGTTGCAAAGCTGCTGAAAAAACGACATTTCAAGATTCTCATTCCCCTCAATTTAAAAGAGAAGTCATGTGTCTCGCGCTGTTCTATTTCAATACGTAATTAATTCCTCTTTTTATTCACGTAAATCCGATCCACTTTTATGACAATCTCTAGATGGCGCGGCAGATCTTACGAACCATCCACCACTAGTTGTCGTCGTGCAGCAGCTACGTTCGTGTAGCGCACGCATTCTCATTTGATGATCGGAGCAGCGCGCGCTCGCCAGAGTTGGACCGCAGATTCCAGATCCGTTGGTTCCAGCGTCTGTCCCACGTATTACGCCAAAACATTACACTGGGCCAGCCGCAACATAGTTTCCAGTCGCAACCCACGAAGACTCAGAAGTTGTGAGCAGAGAACACCAGCTGTTTGTGTGGCGAACCGATCAAGTTTACTTTATACGGAGAGCTCCATAAATAATAAAACAATTGGATAACTTAATCTATGTCCAACTGTTAAACATGTGATGTTATGGCGACCTTTGTTGGTGATTGATTTCCAAACCTTACCTGCTCTGGAGATACAGCAAGATAGTACGTTTTATCGCTGGGAATCTTTCGCTGACCATATATGAATATTCACCTTATTCGACTGTCATAAGCGAGTCACTCGTCTGCGTTCCAAGTGTAAGTACAAAGACCAATTCTATTTTTACTGCATGAATTTCCCTTTGAACTCAAATTCTGGTATTGCAGCTAAGATGTTAATTTTCAGAATAGCCAATAAAAGTTCAACATGAAGAGTCTGACAACTTTTGCTCAGCTTGACTAAAAGAGATGACAGATTAATTGTACATAGTTGTGAGGCGTTTCAATTAAGTGAGGTTGGACTACATACAGCGATCAGGTTTTTTCATCTCGTAGAAATATTTTTATGTTGTGAGTTTAATGAATTGAAATCGAATATAGTGAACACGGTTAAATTAAGGGTGAACGTTGATGAGACACTACGAGTACCAATCGACATTGTTAAATTATATGTTGAAGCAATAGTTTTATGGATTCGGACATCGGATTAATGATTCACGAATTTAATGAATTGTACATGTAGTACACTATTGATCGGATCATTGCTACACGAGCGTAGAGATCTGCGATATATTTTAATAACAGACAATGCCGCAGTGTTTGGAACGAAATATTTTTCGGAAGAATATCACTGCGTATTTTATTTTCTTGCTCGTATTTTTATATATCATAATATTGATTTCTCTAAGCAAACTCATTTACAAAAATATTATTGTACACTGTAAACTTGCGCCAATGAAAAATTTGAGCTTCCCTCCGAATCGATCGTTCAGAAAACGCGCTCCATTCCAGCTTCTATATTCGCCGTATAGATGGCGCTGAGAAGCTATGATTAGGTGGCAACAGGCGCTGTTTGGAAAGAATTGCTGACAGAACACTATGCGACCAATGTGTCAATTCGATTGTAAAATCGAAATCGGCCAGCGAATCCAAACGAATAGCGTAAATGACGTAACCATTGAAACAAATGGTCAATCAAGCTATTAATAAAAATAGAACGAATCCCAGTTTGGAAAAACAGGACGACAAAATGCAATTTTTGCGTTTCTACCTACGGCACCCATGAACCCAGATCCGTAATCTAGCCACACAGTCTGAGCGGTAAACATGCCGGCCGTGTGACGTGCCGTCTGTGCTTTCCTCCGCGCGTTTCAGTGTTTTTGTTTAACTTTAGGTGAATGTGATCGCGATTTTCGCGCCCGACATGGATTAATAACCACCCGGATAGCTGCCCCGCCAAGGAATCCCCACCAGGTAGGTCGCCGTTCAACTGCGCTTCACTTTGAAAGGGAGGTAACCCCCGGGGTTCCTCAAACGCTATATGCGCTCGCTGTACAGGGTACAATAGTAGGACGTAGGTGACGCGCGATTTGTAACCAGTTCTCGATTGTTCGATAGTTGTCATTAAACTATCGAATGTGGTATAGTAGGAGAGTTGACGAAGGAAATGTATTTTACGGGATATTCACGTGTTTCACGTGGAAATTGTGACATTCAGTAACGCATGGAAAATCCGGGCTGGCTGACGTCAAATGTATGTTTATCGCAAACTGTCAATCTATCAAAGGCGTTATCAGATGTTTGTGATAGAATAATTATCTGTACTAAAAATAAAACGATGGTATGCGAACAACTGATAATGGTTACTTGTAACATGAGCATTTAAAAAATAATTAACCTGGCGTAAATCAAAAAAGAACTTTCATTCGGACAATTTATATTTTATCCTATTTTTGATACATACCATGCTCCATGTCTTTTGAGTTTATTACACTCATTGGGGCAACTGTCGACCTGACGAGACAATCTTGAGTGAAACACTCACTATTTAGTATTTAAAAAAAATTGTTATTCCAAATTATACTGTACTTATACTTCTCGGAGAAAACTTATTTATTGTTTAGGCCATTTAATAGACATGTTGTCAATATAGTTTAATCAAAGTGAACGCCTGTGACCTACATATATTCAACTCCTTGGCGCGGTAAAACAATGCCAAAATGCAAGCCCTGTAATTATAGTCAAATGTTTCCTCCGCGAAACAACGAAATTCAATTCGATTCAGACGCTTACACCACTAAAAATGTGTTTATAGCCGCTATATTTAAAATAGGAGATGACGTATCAAATAAAGACTCCAACAACATTGTGGCTTTCCCGTTTCCTGTATCTTTCTCTAAATATTCTTCAAATTCACCTACAATCCATCTTTTGTTTGGAAACTCGTTAAGAATTGAAATTTGAATCTCGGAATTCGAAAGGGGATACAGTTGTCTTAATTATGCTCAAGTTTCATAATAATCGGACTATTTTTGGCCGACTTATTAAAAATAATAAAGGGGTCCATATTTTCAGGTCCACCCTGTAGATTGATTACAATTACAATTTGTGCCCGCAAGCAGCCCCCAAAAGAGAGCCATGTGGCGGGGGTCAAAAGACCAGTTCAGGGCAAACCGGCAAGATGGATTGGCTTATAATAACAGGCTTTGTATTTGAGACTCAGTCAGGCCATTCCACTTGGTCCACACACTCTGGGGAAGTTGGAGTTAAAGTAAGAGTCAGATGCACACGGTGAAGGTATTGTAGTTCATTGGCCATTCTAGTGTGGGTCCCTTCTACACTTGGTAAGAGCTGGACAAACAATTTCTTCAATAATGACAGTACAATCTCCCTTCAGAATGCGAACCAACAACACCAATACTTATCTCTTTCCTACGTCTTCCATTCCAATATTGACAGTATGGCTGTGACACTTGTTAGTTCTGCATCATTTCTGCAAAAGCTTAAATTACAAAAAACTTTTGTTGATCCTAAAAATGCTATACATTTTAACTCGAGAAGAGTAAACTGGTGTATACTGATGTGTTTCAAGTCGCTCTTTATGATTTGAAAGTTATTACACAAATTAGAAAAGTACAAGCAGGTGGAGAAGTGAAAAGGAAAGTGATATTACCTTGACCGCGTCCCGCCTGTCGTCTATTCCATTCCATCTTCTTGGCGCGCGCAAATTATTTGCGTCAACTCACAACAAATGTTCAATTTTTAATGAAAACAAGCAATGAAATTGAAAGCACCAGTAAGAGAAACACACACTTAGTGAGGGGGAGGTGGTAGTGCTGTGGGTATTGGAGGAGACTAATTGCGAATTAAGGTTTGGCTGGGGGAATGGATGGAACCCCCTACCACCATATCCCCAACCACCATTCCAACGTAACGCCATATAGGCGTAGGGGCACGCAACAAGATGGAGGATGGGGTGGTGGGGGGGGGTCGTTGGAGGTGGCAATTAAGCAGACGCCAGCAGTGTGCGAACGCGTGCCCCGTTGCCGGAATTGGGAAAGGGGGACGCACCCCTCGTTTCTCCCCCGATTGCGCGGTCATTAGCGGAAAAGATTAAAATCTAAACGTTTTTCCAGGGTAATTAGAGCAGAATCGATTTCAATGAAGGAGATTGAGGTGGGGGCTTAAAGGGTGGAACGAGGGGGTGTAGATGTCTACCGTCGTCATGCTTGAACGGGTGCCGAAAGCTTCGTTTTTCCAAGGACATTTTTCTTCGCTAGAGACCCGGATCCCTCCTCGGGGTACACTTTAGATAGGGGAGTCTTAAATTTATGACGGATGTTGAGAGCTTAATTCGGGTGACACCGTTCAAAAAATCTGCATGGTTGCAAAGCGTCATTTACACTAGTGATCAATTATTTCACTGTTTGCTCCATGAGAATGTAATTTTGTTTGGGCCGAACGAGCACATGCGATGTATTTCAAATCTCCACGCTGGAGAAGCCAAACTCACGCATGCGATTAAAAGTAAATGACATTTTCATGGACCTGACATTCCTTAGTGTAAATTATGACAACTAGAATTCTGAAAATGCAATGCCAGGTTTATTCGAAAAATTAATAAATCTAAAAAAATAATAATAAAATAATCATAATGAAGTAGTCTCCGGGACAGCACCGGACGAAAAACGACGACCAGAGTCGGCGAGTTATGAATTCGTTATGAATTTATTATGATTATTTTATTATTATATTTCATCGTACGACTTTGCATCTTATCCTTTTTTTTCTAAAAAAAATAAGACATTGCTTATTTCTGTAAACGCTAGATTACTTACTAATGTTGTTTTAATTCGGAAATAATGGAGCCATTTTTATGGTGCGACACAACACTCCAAAAGTAATTCGCATTTTTACGATATTTAAAAAAAATCTAAAATTGTTCTAGAAATACGTTTCACCTTTCAAGATTCTGGCGTAATAACGATTTAGGTCTTTCAAAAAAATGTTATGGAACAATTAAAACTGGCACCATTGTCTTAAAATAAAGATTATATGACGTTCTTAGAATCTTCAATTGGATTGCCCGATGTTTGAGAAAAATTGTCTCGAAATTTTGACGTTCTCTTTTACAGTGCAAATACATGGTGGTATTCTCTCCTGAAGCGCGTCATTTAAAAAACCCCACCTCAAGATAGATTCATTAAGGCGAATGCTCCGAATACTTTCCCAGCACACATTTAAATAGTCGAATAGTATTTTTAGGACTCAACAATCCGGACGCCGGTGCACCATATCTGCACTGAGAGGAGAAGGCCTCTGTTGCGGTTCCGATAAATGCGGGCTACAGTTGCGGTGGTAATCCGGCGCTAAATCAGTCTGTATCGCCTCGGCCTGCAGGATTTTTGCCCCCGCGGCCCGTTAAGACATTCTACCAACTATGGAGACGAGACGACTATCTAAAAAATCTGGCGCGCCTCTCTCTGCGCATAGTTTTCTATGGAATGGGGCAAGGCAACTTAATATCGAATACGGAGAAAATCGTCTGGTCCTACAAGCATATTAAACTCAAACTGGGCCGATACTTTGTTGTATCTATGCACACCCCCGCCACGCCAGACTGAGTAATAGGGTATAGTTTTGGCGAAAATGTTGGATCGCGACGACAAAAAACGTCAACACCTCTTGTTTGGTCGGATGGAAGAGGTCACGTAGTTGCCAACGTAACCAACCAGCTTTCTGTTGCGTTTTCTGCAATGTTAAGAGGATTGGCGGGGGAATAATCTATATACAGGTTTTTTTTGCATTCGTTTGAAGAACACGGATTTCCGTCGTGGTCTTTGATCTACAATGGCCAATTCTTCCGACCTGGTTCTTATTCGATTTTGTCAGCAGTCCATTTTCTCCCTTTCACGTATATATTGCTTTGAACGGCCGAGACTCACTTATTTAATGGTTTTGGGCGCTGCGTTTTGTCGTGGCGCACATTTCGTATTGGCAATTGAACTGATACGTTTTCGTTGACAAATCGCTTTTGGAATGACTATTCCTTGATTGAATGGATTGTGACGTTAAATTTATGTCTAGAACGCTTTAAGGGTTTTCAAGTATTGCGGTTAATTTTAATCTCCGTTTCGTTTTTATTGCACGATGACCTTTTTACGTACCGTACTATGTATATATTATATTTAAATTCACTGTAGTGTATATCACAACAGGAGTTTCTGTACCCCTCTCGGTGCTTAGGCACTACATATCGTATTTTTATATCGTAAACATTTGGTAATCATGGCATTATATAGTGTATACTACGGCTGACTACATTGCCAAGTTTTCAGTTTATTCTTTAGTCGTTTTTCTGAGACATTGACCGATTGATATATATGCTAATATATTTGCTCTTTTATTTGACAGCATGAAGTGGGCAGTGGCGTTCGTTGTCAAACTGTGTGACACGGCACTGCACTTCTTGGGGAAGGACGCCATCCCGACATGGCCGAGGGTGAGTTTCACATTTTTCATTGCATTATCAGTCCCAGTTGCGGCGATTGACTAAGTAATAACGAGACTTAGCAAACAAATCCTATATGAGGTTAGTAATAATATACCGTTAACTGTACCATAGTAATGAGGGATTTAGTTAGGACGTCTGGATGATATATATCTGAAATGGTGAATTCGGGACAGGCCGAATGAAGAAGA
>JAQGBY010008475.1:0-10618 GCA_034698785.1 Mycogona germanica
TTTTTGTGATCTTCGTCAACGCAAACATCGGCACAAACACTTTCAGTCGCCATTAACGCCATGTGATTTTGCTTGATCGGTTGAGCCTTGAAAGCTAGGCAATCATTTAAGGCCAGGCCAATATTGCATTTATGAGACAAGTGATTTAACCGCTGTAATCATGCGATCAGACTCAACATGTAAACAAGTTCCTTTTGCGGTAGCACCGCGATACGGAAGAGAGTATAAGTTAAACCTTCGCAAATCTTTATAGGCGGTTTACTTTGGAAGGGGGCTGACAATTTAATTTTTACCAAATATAGCGTCTGCCCCCTCCCACGCAAAATCTGATTTAATGGCGCTAAATTTTAAATTATACAATTTGGATTTTTAACACAGATATTAAATTTTGGTTTAATCGTTACTAATAATAACAATAAACAATAAATTATAAACTAACCGAAAATTATGCACTGTCAGAAATTCAAAAAATTGTAGGCCAGCAAAATAAAATAAAAACAATTATCATAAAAATTTGGTGAATCAATTATTTTCCGATAACATTCTTTTTCAGTCTTTCCAAGAATGGTACAAACTCCGCTAAAATGGCATTAACAACAAAAATAAGAAAATACAAAACTGAAGAACAGCTGACAAATTATACATGATTTAATCAACAGTCTTCGAATATAATTCGTAATTGGAAGCGAAATATGGGTGATACAATGTCTCTATGTAAGTGTGGTTGGAGAGGCAAAAAAAAATGTTCGATATTAGTCTTGACGACACAACGACTGTTGAATTGAGCTTCAGGGAATATGATTCGATGATCGCAGAAAGAAACGAAGAAAAACAATAATTAAAAACAATTCGAGTCCGCGCTGGCTTAAAAAATACGCAAAAAGTGGATGAGCGGAAGAGACGTGAGTTATTAAAAAAAAATCGTGGCTAGATGGCGAAACGAGTATCACACCACAGATACGATGACGATAAAAATATCTGGACTTTTTTAAAAAGCCCAGCCAAAAAAAAACGGCCATTATAATCCGAATCGAAGACAGAACATCGCGTTAAACTTGAAAATTAATAAAAAGAAAGTATAGCAAATGTACAAAAAAAAATGAATCGTGATAAAAGAAAATTGGCAGTTTTCCTCCCTTATTTATAATAAGTTACACAACATGCGGGTGGGGAGGTGGGGGAGAAAAATGACAGAGTAGGGCAACAAAAATGACGAAAAATATGGTAATTTACATGTTAATGAGAACATAGCTTATATGTATTTGGGGTGTAAGATGAAGGATATGATGAAAATGGAGGACAACAAAAATAAAAGAAAATATGAACGGATATTTATAGGTAAACATGAAAGCAGATCGTTATTTGTGAGGGCAAGCCATTTTCCATATCACCTCGTCCGTTTCCTCTTCCTACTTTTTCCCTAATGGTTGAGTAATTTTTGTCTATTAATACATCGCCCGAAACGTTGTACAAAAAATATATGGGAGAGGGGCACCACAATGGTCCCAACCTCTACCGGTCTCGCTCTCCCTGGCCAGTTACTTCCCTGCCCCTTCCCCCATCCCCAACACCACACCTGTGCCCCTTTCCCTTCCCTCCGAAACCCAACCAAATGCCCAACCATAAGTTTTGTTGCACTAAACCCACGGGTCCCTCTATCCATTCAGCCGGGACCACAAGTCACAACTGGTGTAGTCGGCGTACAAGAAAAGGCAGTTCACAATTTCTCCAATCGCACAACTATGACACGATAGTCGACGCGGTCAGAGGCAATTCTGGTGGGAGGAAAAATTTGTCGTTCATGAACAACTTTTGGAAAGCTTACGTCGTGAACCACATTTAACTTTGACGTCGAGGAAATAAGTTGTAGCCATTACTTATGCGAGATAAGTAAAATTTGTCTCATGGATCTTCAGTAAGATTTTTCACACGACAGTAAAGATTTTGAATAAATTAAAACAATCATAAATTTAAATTTGCGATGGCTCCCCTCTGCGAAATGGCCACACCTGTGGCTGACTACAGAGTACTGAACTGAGTTAAATTGTACATCAAAGTAGAAACCGTGAGGGGCCGAGCGACGCACGAAAGTGGGGTTCATCCGTAAGGTTCGTGTGTATGCGAAGAGCATTTTTGCGACGAGAATATAGAACGCAGGCACGACATCAGAGGCACACGTAAAATATGGCAACAACTTTTTTTTTTTTTGGAAAATGGGGAACACTAGCAATGACTTATTAATCAGCGATCTGACTATCTGTCATGAAGTAGCGTCACCAAAGGACCAGCCAACTGTGTACGTCCCAACGGGATCTGGTACTAGACTTCAGAAACGCTAACGAGTTTTCTCCTAACTTACTATAAATGCTACAAAAATATACCTGTGATTTTGATTTTCCGTACGTAGACTCCAAAATAATCTAAAAGTCATATAGTTGGTAGTTCCGATGATGCCCCCACCTCTGGACAAAAAGTGTCGACTAATGTCTGTCACTAAACTGAACATTTCCAAAATCTAAAAAAATATTTTTTCTCCATTGTCAATTGGGGTGAGGTTGAATTTCAACGCATGCACAAACAATTTTAACGCAAATCTCAAAACGTTTGCCCCTGCAAATGTGTAGACCAAGAGCGCGTTCTTTTCCAATACGGACGTTGTCTCCATCTCTGCAAACATGTACACATGTTGTGCATCCAAAAAAAAATGTTCAGTGTAAATTACGCATATGTACACAATATTTCTAGAAGCTTTGTGACCAACAGCTCGAATCAAAAAGCTACACAGTTCCAGTTCGTCCACACTCCGCGACGTAGCCGAATATAGCCCGAGAGTTGCTTTAAAAACAATAAAAAAAACTTCGATGCTGGAAACACCCTGTAGATCAAAGCGAGGCAAGTTCTCAGCGGTCGTAAAAATCTTTTCGGCACAATTTGGCGGAAAAGGCACACAATGTTTCGTCCACGATTTTCCAAAACCATATATGGAACCCACCCCAACAACTATCTTCATACACCTCAGCCCAAAAAATGTGACCACACTACTTATCCGGCGGATAACATCCACATGTCATTTCTTCGTTTGTTTGACAGAAGATTTTAAAAAGCTTGTTGGTTCCATGGAGGAGAGTGTGACGTCAAATAAATGTTCCACCACCCACCATACTGACCCAATCAAGGGAGGGAAAGAAAAGATGGGATGATTCTCTGCAAGTAACAGAAGACCTTGACAACCGCAAGAAAAAGACCCCAACCTTTGACGTGCCAAGTTGATCTTGTCGGTCATACACTAGGAAGACAGTGGGGAGCAGTAGCTTTTGTCCTAGTTGACCTGTTTGTGACCTTCGTAAAAATCTAGCGCGACCCGAACCGGGACGAGCACATTCGGAGCCTGGGTCGTCGGACTCCAGCGACCCCCACGTGATCACTCCTCGATTTGGTCGCGGTCGAAAATGCGTACCTCATTTGACCGTGTGAATACATGTGGAGGATCGACTCCCAAGTTGGCTTCAGCAACTGACCACAACTGGCGCTTGTAAGGACACTGCGCAAGCGAAGCCTCCCTTCGCCGCACTGAGGTTTTCATGGGCGCCTGAGCGAATGAGAGCAGAAGCGTCGTGGAGACAGTCAGTCTCCTGATTGCTAAACTTTCCTCGCGAGACGCGCTCTCAGCGCGCTTTAAGCACGACGGCTAAGTTCGAGAACGAACGATGATAGTAGTGGTCCAGTCGTTCACACCTCGACACCCAGCTCGCGATCCACGATGTAGTTGAAGCGCTTCTGGCTGTGCAGCGGATGACCACCGACCACGCCGAGGACGTTGCCGCCGCTCATGACGGTATGGTCCTCGGGCGCCGGCGTCTCCTCACCCTCCTCCGCGGTGATGCCGGGCGTAGACGGCGTCCGGGTTACATGATCCACGCATGTGGGAACCACTCCGGGTCCGTCGTCGTGGCGGCTGACTGAGGAACCCTTGGCGGGTAGCGGGGACGGTGGCGTGGCGCGGCCGGCCGCTGCCGCAGAGATGGACGACTTGAGGGTGGAGTCATTGTCGTCGTCGAGGTCGGCGTCGGCGGGGAACGGCGGGATGCTCATGTGCACGCGTGTGAAAAATGCCATCTTTTCCCTGGAATGACAGGATGGGAAAATGGTTTTGTAGTGAAAAGAAACGGGTCATTGCTGAAGATTTTGCTTTTTATGCCCGTTTAAAAATTGCAATGGCGAAGAAACATACACTTTGATTAGATAATAAGAATTTTGTTTGAATTTGTTGATATTTAAAATGCAGCATTTCAGAATTTGGCCAATTTGAATTCACATAGTGCCTAAGCACCAGGAAGGGTACAGAAGCTCCTGTTGTGATATAAACTTCAGTGAATTTTAAAAAATGGAAGAATGAATGAAAAACTGCTGTGTGAGAAACCAAAAATACAAATTATAATTCGTGTCGGGCATTTCACGTTTGAAACATTAGATAATTTGCTTATAGTTACACATTTTTAAGTTACGGTTAGTGATTTAGTTCCGTAAAAGAGCAAATTCTATTTTCTTTTTAAACGATATACAGTGGAGAATCTCGCAAGTGTCGTAGTTCTGATGTTTCCCAACATGCAGACAGAAGAATGTAGACAGAAGAATGCAGACTAGAAATGCTTGGACGATACAAAATTATACAATACCTAAATGTGTTTATGTCTGGTTGCTGTTTCCTGCTCTTTCTTAGCTTATAGATATCACGCGATGTCTTCTTGAGCAGTTTCTCTATCCTCTTGTCGTCGGTACCCTGCTTCAGTGGCTAAACAGAAATTACATTTTTCAAATGAATTACCCCGTATCCTGGGCATACATTATGGTGCAAAACAGGTGGTGACGTCAAGACTGCGCAGGAGTAATGACAATCTTGAGTGTCACCATCTGTTCCAGAAATTATAATTTCGCAATTGCCTGAATTACATAATAATTGACTGGCGCAACTGATGCTCTTTCAAACCATCTAACACCATAATTATTTTTAAGCAGTTATTTATTCGTATCTCAGGCCACGAATAATGTCGGGAAAAGACATTTATTTAAGTTGAGTTCAACACAGTGTGAGAGAACATCAGAAAACCATCGAAAATGATTCAGTATTGGAAATTCGGAATCCTTAAATCTGCCACACCCATGCAACGTCGAAACAAATCCTTTCAACGAAGCTATGTGGTGCTCAAATAATGAGCCAATGCATACCTCTTTTGCTGCTGAGGCTAAAAGTTGTTGCAGCTGCTCGTTCTCGCTGATCCACGAGGGCAATTCTGATTCGCCTAGAAATGGAACCAAACAATTGAGTATCAGGACGACCACAAAGCAATAGCAATATGAGCATGAGGAACATCATCTAATTTTAGAGGGAGACAGTTCATAATGCTGACCTTTGTGTAAACAGTCCTCGAAGCGTCGCTTGATGTCACGCAACCGATTAAGCTCGTCGTTCAGCTGCACAAGTTTGGTCTGCTGAGCTCGTAGATCCAGCTCCAGATCGATTGACGTTCGCGGAGGCTTTCCCGAAACCCGGCAACTATTGTGGCGCGGAACCGATGGGGGCTATTGTTGAGAACCATAACAACCAAAAATTCTCTGTTATTTAAACTACACGCCATCTAAATCACTCGACAAATATGAGTGCGTTTATGCCTGCGAATTCTGCACTTACATTTTTCCACCGAAGACTACGTCGCTCCAGCGAATTTCTCTGGAAGGGTCCCCGTCGGTACAGGGGCATCGAGCTGTCACTATCGCTGCGGTTTAACTAGAAGCGATTAACAAAAAAACAGAACAAATAAATTAAGTTTCGCAATGCATAAGGAATCTGGTTTCCCGAAAAAGTTCGCCAGTTTCTTGTGAATTTTGTTGGCGTGTTGAAAAACAAATATATTTTTAATTAACATTTGAGCAAGTGGATGGCAGAAACACACCCGGCAGATGTACTGGTTCTTGGAAACGACGGCGCTGGGTGAGAAGGTTTGCGACCGCTTGATAATGGGCGTGTGCGGCACACCCTCGCCAGGCCCACCGGTACCACCTCTCATGGGACCAATGCCACCACCGCAGGCCGCGTTGCTTCCACCGCCGCCCCTCCGCCGTGGGCCCCGCTCCGGAATGAAGACACACTCGGTGTTGGTAGACACATCGCACGTCTCCACGTCGTCCGCATCTCCGTCGCCAGCCAGCACAGTGGCGTCCAGCAGGTCTCCTAGTTCGTCATCGTCTTCTTCCTCCCCATCCTCCTCGTCGTCGTCATCGCTGTCGTCGTCCTCGTCCTCATCGGGCGAGTCGTCTTCGGGGAGACCGTGACGAAGCTCTGACTCGAACATCTCGGGGGCTGATAGAGAAAAGTTGACTATAGTTTATGTGCCTTTTCAAGTCAGACCCTCAGAGCAAAAGACCTCAGTTTTTGGCATGTGAAGTAGTTGCAAAATAATTTGCCAATACATAATTAAAACGGGAGAACAAAGATAATGCATTTCGAACGTGACTGCCTACCTTGGTTCCGGGTGAGCGTGGAAGTCTGCGAGGAAATAATGGTGCTCTCGTCGCTGCTCTCCTCCTTGACCGGAAGGAAGCTGGGATTGGAGTTGGGACGATACAACCTTCAATCAAAAATGTGATCTTGTAGGCATGTTTTTTTAATCTAATAGTTTCTTATGGCTTCGGAAACAACACATTTCCGATTTAAAAAAAAAAATTTAATCAACTGTAGTCAACCACTACAGGCGTTCTGTAACCCTCATGGTCCTTAAGCACAATGCGAGGGGCATGTCCAGTACCCCGGGATCGAAATTTTCGAGAGCCCGCGCCGGGAATCGAACCCGGGACCGCAGAACCAGTCAGTCGCAATAACAACTGGGCTACGACAAGTCGTACCATGGTATTTAAAGCGGCAGACGGCAGAAAAAAGGGAAACCCCAAACACTCACCCCATATCTGACACCTTTGTTCCCTCACCACACGCCTGCTCGTTATTGCTTTCCATACCGCCGCCAATCTGAGACAAAAAAAAAGAAAATTAGTTTTAGTACTTTGTGCATCGAATTAGTCGATCGCTTACTTGTATTTTATAGACAAACATGACGTGGTTGAGCCCGGTATTACCTTGGAATTTAGCGATGTAGTCGGCATCGTGCCTTCGTCGACTGGAGAGTGCTTGCTTTCACCATCGCTCTCCATGAAACGAAAGCTCAGAATGTTGTACCACTTGTTCGAGACCAGCTCGGGCGTGAAATCAGCCAGACTGACTTGCGCGCATCCCTGCAATGCACCCGATTATAATTGGTTATATACAAATATTGACACATGCTTAAAATGCTACTAATTTATGGTTCACTGAATTTAAAATCGACTAAAATCAATTATGAAACAACAAATTTAGCGAAATTTAGCACACACGTACATTATTAAACGAATTGTAACTGATTAACTCACCACGCACTCCTCGCCTCGGTCGGCCACCACAGACCACACGTTGAGCTGAAGTGTCTTGGTGTAGAGCTTGGAGATGGCGATGGGAACGCGGAACGTCTCGCCGAACGCCGGCCGACTGGTGTTCGGCACGTAGGCTGTGCAGCAGGTAGTCAGAGCTGACGTCGAACAGGGAAGCAGCGCCGCTTTGATGCACCTGCGTAAAATGGAAAAGCAAACATTGAAACGTCATTTATCTTCCTAATCGATTGCCTGCCCTCATTCGACTGTTAGATGAACTGTTAAAAAAACTTACACTTTGCTGTCGTCGTATATGGCCAACGCACAAAGGTTTCGCGCTCGCTCGATTCCTATGTGCAGTAGGCTGTCTGCCGCAGCATACCTGGAATCAAGTAAAACATATATTTTTGAAAATTTCGGTGACAATAATTTATTAAGAAATTATAGGAATAGTGTCTCCAGTACAGCGCTGGGACAATGGCGCACGAGTGATAATTGACTACCACTCAGAAATCGCCACAAACGACTGGAAAAAAGTTTTCACTCACCTGAGCTTGATCTGCACCTGCGCTGTCTCTAGTGCCAGATCGTCGCCAGGCAACTCCTCGCGACGCCGCCTGTGACACGCCTCGAACACTCCACTGTCGCCGGCTACCGACTCATCGCTCACAGCAGCCGACACGCTGCGCGTGTTACTGCCAGACAGTGGCAGCAGCACGCCACCCTCCTTGGCCAACAGCTCACGGTCCTCTCCGCCTGGTGAGCCGGCCGACACGGCCGCACCACCACCGAAACCGACACCCGCCTCGCAGATAGGACTGAGCGGCGGGTTGCTGGTACCGTCGCTGCCCGATGAGTCGTAGGAGGGTCGCGGCAATCGGACCACCCCGCCCAGAGGCCAATTCTCCGGAGTGCAAGCGGCCTCGGCAGGGAGATGGATGTTGGGTGGCACCGGCCGACCCACGTACAGCATGTGGTTGCGGAAACTGCTGGCCGAAGTTGGCAAGGCACCGGTTGGCGAGACCAGCAGCGCCTCCTCCGGCACTGTCATATTGGAAAACTGCAGCTCGCACAGCGCTCTTTGACGGCGATCGAGCGCACCAGCGCAGCGGGCCTGCTCGTAAGCGGGCGGTGGACCGAAGTCGTGCAATGAGACCGGTGGTGAGACAGACGACAAGGACGAGCGAGGGGACAGGGACGGCGCCGTACCGGTGTGCTGAAGGGTGCTATTGGTGGGGGTCGTGCCGGCAGCGTCCACTAAGGCGGGCGACGTTGGATCCACCAACTGGGTCGTGCTGCCGGTGTTGCTACTGCCACCGCCGCTGCCACCCTGCTGCTGCTGGAGCAGAAGCTCGACTCGTCGATGCAGTTCCTGCACGCTGAAGGCAGCCGCCGACGCCTCCTGGTGGTAGTGCGGAATGCCGTAGATGTCTGTAAAACTGAGCGAAGATAGCGAGCCCTTGCTGCTAGTCGTGCTCAGGCTACCTAGGCTCGAGCTGGACGACATGGACAGCGTACTGGCCGACAGGCTAACAAACGAAAACAGACAAAAGGTCAAATTATAGCGGGTGTTTTAAATAATTTACATTTTTAATTGGCTAAGACTACGAAGCAATGCTCCTAATAATAACAATAATGTCACACAGGACATTCTATCTGACATTTATAAAGTCCTCCAAGTCATACGAAATAATTCACAGAGAAATAAAAAGAACTCACCATTTCAGTTGAGATTCCAAATAGATGGTCAATCTCATGGCGTCCTTGAGTTGCTGCAGGAATACCTGCTTCTGTTCGTGAATTCGTAACCTGTAACAGCAATTCATATAATTAAGTTAGCCTTCCTGAGAGTCAATTAGAGAACCCGACTGTAAACATTTGTATAAAGCAAACTAAGCATTAGTAGCTGTACATGCATAATAAAATTTGTACAAGTTTCGAGGCATATAAACAACACATTTGGTTAGATTCAATGTGAAAATATTTCCGGTATCAAACAATGAACACCATTTTCGGCCAGTTTTGCATTGTAAACTTGTTTTAGAGACATTCTAATCTTCCAGATCAAAATCAGGTTTAAAAATATGATACAAAAAACAACCGAGCAGCATTCGATAGGTAAAGGAATGAGAATCAGGAAGAACATCACAGAAATTAATTAGAAAACTGGTATGTTAAAAGTTTTGACAATTTCATTTTTTCAATTGCACAAATTTATATACGACATAGTAAATGTTTTTTTAAAATAAAAATTCGATAGATTTAATTCATTAAAACAGTCATTTTTAAACATAATATTTCTAACCATTCACTTGAAGTAAATATTTTTTCTTTTACACATTTCTAATCCATTAATTAAAGAATTGCTATTTAAAATTGTAAACGGAATTTAAATTATTTATTAAACGGCTCCTATCGTCGGCCGACCCCCAACGAACCAACCCACTTACCGGCTGGCGATGACTCGATTGGACAATTCGCGCGCGCTGTTGAGGTCGTGCTCTAGACTTTTGATCTTGGCCTGAATGTGGGCCATGTCGCCGCTAGTGCGGCTCTTGGGATTGATGCTGCGGAACTCGCGCAACAGCTGTTCCTTCTCCTGGATCAGCAGAAGTCTGGTGGAAGTGGTGGCAGGTAGTGGAAAAGAGGCGGGGGGAGGGGGTAACAAGCAACATATAATTACACACGAGACTCTTGGCGCATGCGGGTTAGTAGGCAACAATCAAACTTTACAGGTGTCTGATATTGGCATCCTCCTGAGACGTTGGTACTGTATAACACATTCGCGTGTAAGACCACGAATTTCATTTTAAAAGTGAGGGAAGCCCATATAATTTTGGAATTCATTTAAGTACCACTGTCAAATCAGTGGTACAGAAATAACAAATTAAGCCCCCAAAATTTCCTGCCACGAAAGGCGACAAATATTTTTAACAGATGCTATAAATTTTGGCGTAAATTTAGGTGACACATTTCATCGAAATTCAGGAGAAGTAGCCCGATTTGTGCGTCGCAGTATAAATCTTTAAATGTCACAATTTGGACAACACCAATAAATAAAGACCATGCAAAAACACCAGTCACCTTTGTACGTCCCTCCGTGGCGCAGTTGGTTAAGCGACTGACTGTGGCTCGGCGGTCCCGGGTTCGATTCCCGGCGCGG
>JAQGBY010008476.1:0-10616 GCA_034698785.1 Mycogona germanica
TATATGGGAAAGAAAATCTTAACATCGCCCCCCCCCCTCCCACACACCCAAAAGTCCCAGGATCACAAGCAATCTAGATTTTTCACATTTTCGGGTCGTATACGTATAGTATGTGTGTCTAACGATTTTGACATTTGAGACAGATTTTTCGAATTTTTTTTTCTCCACCTTTAAGTCGCCAGCCCGGTCTTATCACCCCCCACCCTCGTGAATGGTTTGACATTCTACGGTGATTTAGTTCACTCTGGCACAAGACTGAGTCGAATAAAAGAGTCGCTCTTTGTATGCATTTACCGAGAGCCAGCTTTTGCGTATCACACGCGTTCTTCCTTCATTGCAGCCACCGTGCACAGCCATATATATATATATATATATATACACACTGTACAGGGTGGATAAAAAAGTTATCACAAAAATCATAACATAACAAGATTCCATTGAAATCCATTTGTGACGTCATCAATATTGAATTCAGATTGCGATACTGAAGACGAACGAAACGCGATAGTTTTCTTACGCTAAACTTATGTGCTAATTGACTTGTCCAAAGAGATATCCAGATAGGGGAGGTCTCTGATATACTTACAGAAATTTCTACGGAGAATTGATTTAACTGGATAGGACCGAGTATTCTGGAAGCGGTCAAAATGTGTTGCCAAATCATTACTTGTGTCAAGCGGTGTGCTACGTGCAACCAGAAAGACAATGGGATTATATTAATTTCTCTCATTGTATTTTATTATTTGTGAAGTTATGAGTTATTGTTGGTATGATAAAGTATCGATTAGCATGTATAAGCATGAGGTATAAAAATTAATTTGTGATGATTGAGCTTGTGAACACTGCTTATGATATATTATATTATATATGAGCTTATGAAAACGGGCCTTGTGCCTCTTTTAAAGATGTAAATCTTTAGCTATGATGCGATTAACAGTTACTTGAGACCCTCCCACACGTTTGGCAATCGTTGTTTGTGTTGCTGGATTCTCCTTGTCCACCACTGCTTTTGTTGCACGCGGGCGCGTGGGGGGGGGTGGCAATTGGTGTTCGAATTTGACCCCGTTGACTTCCCAACTTTGCGATTTTCCTTTTTCGTTGACAATATGATAAATCGTTGGCTTGGAAACAGTCGTTCCTTTTTCTTTACACCTTCTAATTATCGCGGAAGAACCAATTCTTTCTTCGGAATGAGCTTTTATGTAGCTCTCGAACCAAAAATCTACTTTCGGCGCCATTTTTTTTGAATGTTGATTGTGTCTATTTAGTTATGTGCAAAAAATCGGTCAACAAACATGAAACAACCCTCTGTAAACGTTGTTTATCGACGAGCTGGTTGCAGATCCAGTCTTGCAGATTGCAGTCCAAGCAAGCATCTTATATTTTTTTTATTACCATAATCTGCTTCTTATCTATTATTTTGGTTAACCATTATATTGATTACTAGAAACAATTCAATATAATCAATATATTTCAACTTTTTAAGTGTCACAGTGAAAATTTTGATTGAAGATTAAGAGACAAAAAATACTCTATATGAATTGAAATATCAAGTGTATTTACCTGAAGTACGGAACAGAATAGTTGTGGTAATCATTTTTGAAACTTTTTAATTTCCACCACACAGCACACTAGGGTGGCACCGCTTATTCTGAAATTAGGTTTCACATTTAACTATTGCACAACAAAATTATGTTCAGATGTTGACCGTTTAACTAAAATTATAAACCCTCTTAAAATAGTTAAGAATATATATAGAACATGCAATAAATATGACGTCATAAAACCAATAATATTGCCTCATCTACTCTGTATTCGCAATTCTCTTGACAGCATTGTGATATGGTGTACTTCACATTCTGTTAATCTTAGCAACAATTTCCACGTTTTCACATTGGTCAACTTATTTTTGTTAATTCTTCAAGAATACAAAACAATTACTACATTCTCGTAGTTTAAATACAGTGCAATCGCAAATCTGGTTGCCGAACATTATGGTAATTTGAGGAATGCCCTTTTCCAACGCGGTTTCGCTAGTAAAGCTATTGACGCATTAAATGACCGGATATAAAAATTATAATGATTTAAATTTATAGAAACTGGCTATAACTGGCTGGTCATTCTGATTTAGACATCAAGCAAAGATGTTTTGAAGAGTTTTATTCTTTAATGTTAGGGTCAGTGAACGCTCTTTTACGCCGTTGTGCCGCCTAGAGGTGATCCACCGAAAACGCAAGTTTCATTCATTGCTCGTTAGATGGCGTCGAAAAAAATATTACTTGACCACAAAGTCACAAACTTTTCCCAAACATGGTCCTATGTGAAGCTGTATCTAGGTCATCAAGGTGACAATTTATTATTTTTGTTAAAGTACTAAACGTCGTAGCCCAGTCGGTATTGCAACTGACTGTGGCTCGTCGGTCCCGGGTTCGATTCCCGGTGCGGGCTCTCGAAAATTTCGATCCCGGGTTACTGGACGTGCACCTCGCATAGTGCCTATAAACTCCTGTAGCGTGGTTGACCACAGTTGATTGGGAAAAAATTAGGCAGCTCGTCTTCGACTTTCCATGGCTCTTTCCAGTGTTTGTTCTCTTATGCTTAAACATTTCATCGTCGATCGTTTACAATAATTTTCTTGTGTGGTTATTTTAATTTAGCCATCATTCGATTCGTATGCCTTATGGGTTGTATCTGTTCGATCTAATTTGAACGTACCCAATATAAAATCGGGGTTAAGAGAGAGAGATGGTAGTGGTGGTGGTGAAGAAGTTGTTGAGAATATATCTTTGGGGGAGTTTTCGTGTCTCGCACAAATCTCTATCGTCGGCTAATTACCAAGTTGCCTAGCTGTGCAGTTCGGAATACATTAGCGGCTCCTCCTTGTTGTGTTCGGGAGGAATGTAAGCGTGTTTTTGGGGCGTGTATATCGTCTATATAGACGTGTTACACGGAGCTGGAGCTGGCAAATGCCACTTCGGCACATCACTTGGCGAACAATTAAATAACAATATGATCCTTCACTTTGCATATTACGTAGACATAGAGCGTTATTCGCGACTGCTCGATGCTTATGCTGTTCGATTTAGGCGAACTTTTGTATGGCATTAGCATGACCTATTCGAATCTTAAGATTCTTGAGCCTAGTGGATTTGAACGGGGAATGTCTGATAAGTTCGGCGAAACCGTGCTAAACAATCCACCTGCATTTCAAATCTCGTTTCACATAATATTTCAGATTTCATATCAAAATGCATTTTAAGAAATCATTTCTTACGTTACTTTAAATATGGCAATTGTTAAAGTGTAGTTCCCCATTTAATTTGATCAGCACAGTCAAGTACATATGCTTGGATTAAGTATGATTGACCATTATGACTGGGGTGAAAGGAACAACCAATCGCAGCTCAGTTGGTTGAGAGACTTGAGTTGAAAGTTTGGTTGTGAACAGGGTTCGATTCCCGACAAGCCTCTCTCGTCTTTTCGATTCCCGAGGTACTTGTGAAAATCTGTCATCCTCGAATAGTGATTATAATAGCGCCGAGTAGCGCTTTTTTTTACAATGGTTGAAAGAAAAGAAAATAATTAGGTTCGCGTCTCCAGGACTTCTTCAACTCGTCAATAATGTTTTTTGGCTATACGTCTACAATAAGCGAGTATTAATTTTATCATTCCAGGAAGTTTTATTGCCTAACCCAGTTCATGCACACTGCAAAAAATCCAATCTTATAATTAAGATTAATTTTTCTTAAATCTAGAAAAATTAAATAAAGGTGCTAAAAGCACGCTAAGACAGATGTAAATAAAATAAAATATTACAAACTAATTTCAATGATAAATTAAATCAGTTGAATAATGTCCGATAGAAGCAGGCACAGACAGATGTAAGTGAAATATAATATTACAAACTAATTTCAATGATAAATTAAATCAGTTGAATAATGTCCGACAGGAAGACACTTTAATCCGTCAGGTACAGAGGGACATAAAAGCACAAGCGACCACTAGGCCATTTTTAAGTGACTGTAACGCTAAACAATTGTATGGTATATTTAAATGAACGGTAATGACCAAAATGACGTCATCTGAAAACCCAGTAATAAGAATGCCACTCAATCCATATCGTGCTGTACCGCATAGCACGGCTGCCCTACAATTTGCCAATTCCGGGCGGAGCTTTACCGAGCGAGCGAGCGTTTATACAGGATGCCACGAAAATGTTGGCCTAATAAAAAAATCGGTTTGAGCAGCGAACCCCCAACATCAGCTTTTATATGTACTGTATTTAAAAATCAATATTTAGTAGAATAGTTCTACTGAAACACTCTTATTTGATAGATTAATTTGGCAGCATTTCCTGGAACGATACTCTTTGTATATATATATAAAAATGTTTGTGATTGAGCATCTTAATTTGGCAGCATTTCCTGGAACGATACTCTTTGTGTATATATATAAAAATGTTTGTGATTGAGCATCTTAAAAACCTCCCAGATAGACGACTTGGAAATTTTGCCTAACCTAGGCTACCTAGGAAAGGGAACTTTAACGTCCCGATATCGTACAGGTACGGCTCATGATTTTACTTCTATTCCGAAAAATGGCACGTGAAGGGATTTCTCTCGCCCGAAAAATTCTGAAGGTGTCGGCCGGAATCGAAACCACGATCTCGGGACACGAAGAAAACACGCTATATCTCGACCACTCGACATCTCTGTGTATATACATGTATAAGGGTACTTTTTTTTAAAACCGATAATTACTGTCGGCGCCTAAATGCTGCGGAAGTGCAAAATTGAAAATGGAAGGTGAAATGTGTCAGCACTTGTTATTTTGCACCGTGACATTTAATGCAGACAGACAAGAAATCGGACTAGAAAGTAAATAAACATGTACGGGGGAAGGAGGAAGTAGTAAGGGGATGGGATGGGTGGAGGTTAGTGCAACACTAGAGTTTCAGATGTGGGTGTGTGGGGGGGGGTGGAGGAAAGGGGATAGAAGTGTCGTCAAATATGGCGAGGAACATTTGTACGCTAGTTCTCGAATAATTAAAAAAACGCATTATATTCATCGCGCGCGTCTTGTCTGTCGTCAGCTAGCGCACGTGCTGCCGCATTTTTCACGAGCTTGACATGTGTCTCAGGGTCGGTCCTCTCACGTTACTTTTAAAGGCCCAGCTCTTTCCCCCTCCCTCCATCCTCCACAAGAGAATGCGAGAATGCGGGCCCCTCCATTTAAAAGATGTACTTGAACGCAGTACGGCGCTGTCATCGGTATAAATACCGTCTATTAAACCAGGCCTGGTAGAGCTCGATTGAATATAGGAATTCACCAACGTCGTCGACATAATTGAATTCCACACGAAGCAATCACTGGTGTGTTTGGCTAACGTTAATGACGTCAAAACGTAAGTACGCGTTCCACGACCAAACTTGTTCGCCTCTTAGCCCGTGATCGCGGTTTCGATTCAGGCCGACACCTTCTGAATTTTTCAGGCGAGAGAAATTCCTTAACGCGCCTTCCTTTGGAATGGAAGTAAAGCCGTGGGACCCGTGCCTGTGCGATGTCAGGTACACGTTAAAGATCCCTACCTAGGTAGCTTATACTAAGCCTGTGCTAGGCAAAATTACCAGGTCGCCTCTTGGGGGGTTCTAGTTCTAGTTCTGGACCTCTTTAACAAATAGCTCAGATACAACTGGTCGTTCGACCCCCGCCATAGGCCCCCCTCTTGGGGGCTGCTTGTGAGTACATATTGTAATTGTTTTCAGCCTAGGTAGGGATCTTTAACATATTCCTGATATCGTCCAGTCACGGGCACATCGCCTGTACTTCCCTTCAGAAGGTCTCTGTTGCGATTGAACCCGATAAAACGGGTGCTATAATTCGACGTGAAGCCCTCGCATGAAAGCAACACATCTACTAAAAAGAAATGTTAGCCCATGAGGGGAACGAACCCACAACCTCTGGTTGAACGAAGTCAGCGAACTACGAAATTAATTTTAAAGAGACAAACATAACGAAGTGACTCCCCAATTTTATTTCAACCGACCCCTCCTCCTGTTTCACCTCCCCCCCACCCAATGTGTTTCACCGCATTTAGCCAAATAGACGCTGGATGAGCGTGCATTAAATGTTGGCACGTGCACGTGCCCCCACGAAACGCCGCCGTTTCACTATATTCTGCATTAATCTGGACGTGTTAATACCTCTGTTTTGTTTCGCACTAATCCCTACCGCTACGTGGCGTGACAGGCGGGATTAGGCTTGTCACGCTTCTCTATGCTGACACGGGGGTGGAAGGGGAAATTGAATGGGGGTGGGGGGCTGGGGCACTGACGACGTCGGGCATATCATCAACTGTCGAGCAGCACGTCATTGTCGCAGATCATCTTCTCTGGCGGATTTGTTTAATTACGCCGTGGATGTCTTTTTAGTGGGTAAAGGGTGGGAGTGGGAGGGTGGAGGAGGGAGTAAAAGAAAACGGCACTTGTGGAACAATAAGCGTCTGATGCAGTTTCAAGAAGTTCTTAGCTGCTTTGTATTTTGGAATGAAAATTAACGTTAGCTGATAATTTCTGGGTTAGCCTTTTTTGAGAATTTTAAGTCTGGAAAATTTTCAGCCATTTCAAGATTCCTTTATTAATATATTTTATTATTTCTTGACTGATTTGATACAACATCCATTTGTGACAAATTCAAAAATCCATTTCAATCTCACCAATTCAAAAAGCAATCCATTACAGAAACTTTCTTGTGAATTCATAAGAGGAAATTGTTGGACAACTTTTCAAAGTTGTCCAAGAAAGACAAATTGAATGCGTTCGTTAAAGCGCATCGCCACTCAAGATGTCACTCTTTTAATTTGCTGCTGATTCTGCAAGCGGAAACCCCTTACGCAAATAGTACCACTGTCCGCTGCATGGCGCGGGTCCAGCGCCACCTAGTGGCTGGAGCCGGCCAGTGGTCGCCCACTCGCCCGCGCGCCCACGTTTTGGCAAATCGGCGTGTCGCGTATTTGACTTGGCCGCAATCTCACTTGGCAGTCGCTCACTTGGCTGCGACGCGCTGTGTCGCACGTGCCGCACGTGCCGCCAGAGGCTCATGGACGAAGCGGCGCGATGGGAGAGGAGGAAAAAAACAAACGCCTTTGGTTTTTCACGTGTTGTTGTCGTCACGAGTCCGGCAGCCAATGAGGGGCGGTCGCTTGACTCGTCGGTCGGACCTCGTGCCGTATAAGCCGATAGGACATCGCGGAAGAGGATAGTGGGCGTGGCTTGGCGCGCGTGCAGAGAGAGAGACACGTGAAATGATGCGGTGGGCCGAGCGTGGCGCCACGATCGCCGCCAAGAAGCGGCAATTCTGTTGAAACAGTTTCGATTTCATTCAAAACGCTATCATCTTTTCCTGTATGCCTTATTACTGGAAACATTTGAATTGTGCTTGAGTTTGCTTGCGCTTGGTCTTCGAGATCGCATGAGCCTTCCTGAAATACAGATGACGTGGTCGAATGGTATCGAAAGTCAAACGCACCCTGTCCAAACACATATGAGATGGACGTTTAGCCACATCAAGAACGAGCAGTACTTGCTTATCATAGCACAGACTCAACAAATATGTTCAATTTTTATACGCACCCTCTTATTTCAAGTATGCAGTCAAGTAAGCTTGGTCTATGTTATCACCGATAGCCGACCGAACTTCTCATTAATTTCTAAAAGCTTAACACAGTATCTTTATTTTAACTTTTCTGAACAGTCATCCAATTAATAGTTACTTCTCTTTTTACTGCTACCCTAATTTTTACCTCGCACGTAATTATTTTTAAATACTGTATTGTGCAATGGATGTGGTGTTTCAGTTTGGAGAATTGATTAGTTAGTGAGTTTATTAACTCCACGACCATGACTTTCAAAACGTCATATTGAGTAAAACGATGGGAATTGCAGGACTACAATTAGAAACTCGGCAACGAAGATAGTCTTAACGGAAATTTAAAACTTCTCGAAGATAAAAAAATTAAGAAAATGTTGACACACAAACACACAAACACAAACGTTAAGAACTCCTGTTGTGATATATACTGCAGTGAATTAAAGAAAAAATCTCACCCGTCTCATTCGTCATAACCCAAAAATTTGATAAATAAAAAGGATATTTTTACCATATTTCCAGAAATATCCTTTATATTTTTTTAATTTTTGGTTGAGTTGGTAAGTTGGGTGAGTTCTTACGTTTGTCTTTGTGTTTCGCAAATCTACAATTTCTTAATTTTCTTATCTTCGAGAAGAAGTTTTAAATTTCCGTTAAGACTACTATCTTCGTTGCCGAATTTCTAATTGTAGTCCTGCAATTCCCATCGTTTTAGTTAATACCACCATCGGCTCCTATTCTTTTTCTTTGAGTTAATATTGAGTGTACCGAATTATTTTAAAGACTGAGTGAATTTAAAACTATTTAAGATGATTTAAGAGCTTCAGAAAAATTCATGTGTGTCTTTTACGTCAGCCACAGAGATTTATCTCCTAATTTTAAGTTTCTTGAATACACTGTATCCTGCAAGGGATGTGGTTTTTCAGTTTGATGAATTGAATAGTGAGTTTATTAATTCTACGGTAAAATCGACCATGACTTTCAAAACTTAATTTTGAGTGCACTAAAAATTATTTAATAAGATTTAAGATTAAGTGCCTAAGCAGTGCGGTTGACTACAGTTGATTGGAAGCAAAAAAATACTCGGTATTATTTTTCCTATTTTTTTCTCGTGACGTCATATTCTGTTATTAACCCGCGTGCAGTCCATCATCCAGAGCTGTCCCGCATCCTCCGTCCTATATCGAGATGACCTGGCTCGACTCCGAACGTTCGATCCATTATTATTGCACTATATACCTTTGGGTTTCCTATCTGTACACAGTGATGCGCGCGCATTGCACGTGGGATTAAACGGTGTTCCATTTCTGCCTATTAATATTTATGCGAGCGCGTGCGCGTGGCATTTGCCCGGGTCTCGTGCGCAGCGCCCGCACGTGCACGCGCGCGCGCCTTTCTAATGCAGCTAAATCCCACCGACAGCTTAACAACTGCTGTTGTTTTTAACCCCCGCCCCCATTATTCCCTCTCTGTATCTACACCTACATTTCGAATTTCGTGTATACAACATGTACATGTACATATCGAAGAACGCTTGTTGGAGGTCTTACGCGAATGCAAGCGTAATTTAACGAATCGTATTGTTGGGTCGTATTCCGCATTTGTACGTGGATAATCTCGTTCTCACCTGGATGACTTCGGGGGTATTATTATACTAGGGTTTTGTTTCGGATGGTATTGTTTAGTGCCATCTCAAGGTTTCCTCTAACGAAGAGCTGGTTACAACTGGCACTTCAGATATAATACTCCTTTATTTCACCAAATACAATTTTCAGAATTTGAGTTTGCTATTTGATAGTTGTGGCTTACAGCCTTACAGGTGTGTAAAAATGTAATTATGAATTTTACTCGTGTATGATCTTCCAATTATCGTTCGGATAAATCTGAAATGTCTTGTCCAGATTTGAGAATTAGAGATGCGGACATGTCAGGCTAATTATCAAATCTGTAATCAGACACAGGTGTCAAAACGATAAAATTGAATTGCCATTTCATTAGTTTAGTCATGTAAATTCACACCAAGAAGTGATCTGGTAATTTTGTCTAGCCTAGATTTAGATGCTGCAATTACTTAGTGTCAAAAATGGCAGCTACGACTCAATGTTGACAAATGTTGCATTATGCATTCTTCAAGATCAAGGGAACCTCTCAAGGTTGTTTAACAGTACAAGTATTTGGGTCGGCAAATGACTCCTAAACTAACATGGAAAAACCAAATACAAAAGATGACTGGTTCAGCGAATGCTAGACTTAGGTTTGTCCTAAGTGTTTTGAAGGGGTGTCCAAATAACGTTAAGTCAGTGGCCTACTTTTCTTTGGTCAGACCTTTGCAAATTCGAATACTGAAGCTCCGTTTGGGATCCTCACCAGGTGGGGCTCATAGGTGAAATTGAAATTGTCCAAAGAAGGGCGGCTAGATTTGTTAGCGGTAGATTTGGTCGAGAGTATAGTGTGACGGACATTTATTTTATTTTATTTTTTATTTTATTTCAACACCCGGCAACATTTTACAATAATACAGAACAATATAAGTGTACATCCAGGTGTGAAGGTTATAGGAGTTCTCTCATCGAAATACAATTTATGAGGGCTCCACAATTTGAGGTTGCAAAAATAATAAAGCATATACAAAATATTTGAAAATAAACGGTAAACGAGAAAAATGTTCATATAATGAATTTTTGTGTCGTTCATTTCTATGGGATTGCATCCTAACCTCAGGAGTTCCCTTTAGTTTAGTTTTCATTGGTTTAATACAAACGATTATCACAGAGTTATTAATTTGGCAACTGTCAACAAGCGAATGGACATGTTGTCAATATTGGAATGGGAATCGTTAGAGGATCGTAGAAAAGCGACCAATATTGGGCTTCGTGCTCGTATTCTGAAGGGAAATTGGGGAAATTGTGAGACAGGCTCCTACTAGGTGTAGAAGAGCGGGACATACTAAAATGGTTCAGGAGCTGCAT
>JAQGBY010008477.1:0-10615 GCA_034698785.1 Mycogona germanica
ATTTTTTATTATTCAATTTAGTGGCTGCAACAGCAAAGCGTTTTTACATCTTATAAAAAATGATTAGATGTGATAAAATTGATTCATTAAATAGTTGATACGTGTAAAAATTTAAACGCGTGTGGAAAATTTAAAAAATATATATTATCGAAATGTAATCGAATATATCCAAACCTTATCGTAATGATCTCCATACTTGAGTAAAAAAATAGATTGAAAATTGTGTTTGCGTTTTATCCTACTCGGAACGCACACAACACTTAACCATTTATTGTAGTAAATATTCTATTTTTTGGGGGGCAATTTTGAAATAGCAGTTCTAAATTTCAAAGGTTCTTCACGTTCGGTATTTGGAATTTGTCGATCAAATGTCGATCCATGCTTTCACTTTCCCCGTGCACTGAATGAAGAGGGACTGCCCTGTAATATATTTAACGTCCATATTATCATCGTAAATGTGATTTGTGTGTCTTATTATTTGACGTATCGGATCAGAGAGATCTTTTTTCCCCCAGTGACACAATATGTTGACCTCTCTCTCTCTTTCGCTTTCCCACTCTTTGAGCTTGCGTACATGTACATGTATAGCTCACCATCGATGGCCCCGATGGTCGTAGTGGAACAGTGGAATCCGCGCGGGGAAAATAGAAGCGGGCACACGTAACTATCGAGGCTGAGCCACGGCACTAATTGGACTTCCCATCTACAAAATACATGTGCGTCGCCGTGCTCGCGCCACAACTTCGGGTCCCGAGGTCCTATTCAGTAGAGACCCTAATAATGCGTGTATGTGTGTGCCGATATAGAGTTGTATGGGGGAAAGAAAAATGCGAACTGCACGAAAAGCCTCCCGCGGAACATGTCGCGTTCGTCGTTTTTGATTGGCGGTCTCTGCTGGCGGGCACGTCTCTCATGCAGCCGACACGTCCTCTGAAGACCATTGCTTCTGTGCCTGAATTCTATCTGAATGCCAGTGTTGCGCTTTTGTTCATTGGCGTCCTTACCTATGACGCCATCTATTGGCCGAGACATTTGAAACCATGTTAAGTCAGAAAGTCGAGGAATGTAATTGATGATTGGCTTATCTAAATTCACGTTGACGGTGTCATCCAGACAATCAGCCATTAGAACCTTCTGAGGTTGGACATTAACTCCAATAAATTAATTATTTCTCTATTGACAACTGAACTTGAATAAAGTTCAGTAGTCTAAATACTATGTTACTGAATTTTTCAAACCATTTTATGATAAATGTTGATTTTAATCCGAAAGAAAGACTAATATAGACCTTATTCTAAAATTATATATTTTTTAAATTATTTGATAATTTGATCTGTGCCCAGCTATATTTATTTTGGAATTTTTGAATTAACCTTACTGGAAAACCGTTACACCATATTGCAAGGGCAACTGGGTTTGAAGGCCATTCTAGGCAATTTGTCTATAGGTTCAGTGTCAATGTCTGCGCACGCAAATCTCAAGTTGCACCTTATATCGTAGTGTTTGCCAACATCCAGGGGCTGACATTCTGTGCTCGCACGAATTGTAGAGAAACCATGTCGCATTTCCGATATTGGTCATACCCTACTGGAAAACGAAGAAATGGTTATGACATTCGGATTTTTTCCCAATTCATGAGACTCCTTTTGGCTCATTGAGGGTGAAGATCTCTGGAGGAGAGGACGTGGTAGTGGCTGGATGGCCAAATGGGCACGTGAGGAGCCGACGGCAACGGTGGTGGCGGTGGCGCGGCGCACGTCATATGCACATACACACACAACTAGAGTTTCCTTCTCGCTCTCCCTTCGGGAAAATCTGTTTAGTCACGTGACGGGCAAAAGAAACAGTCGGGTCCCGCTATTGCGTGTGACATGTTACTCGGTGCCACGTCGCTGGCAACTTATCTGGAACAAGTATTGAGCGGGCACAAGTCACGACACGTTTGTCAATATATCCAACCATTCGTGTCTCTCTCGTTCTGCCGTTCCCTTGTTTCTTCTTTTTTGCCTGTGATTCGCCCTCTTCTTATATTTCTAGATTCCTATTCCACTCTCTCTTTCTCTCATTCGCGTTCGTTCTTGTTTCTTTCGCGAACACGCATACTTTGGCATGCACGGTTCCGTGCCCTTTTTTTCTTTTGTTCGTTGCTCTCAATACGTTTTTTCTTTTCTTTTTTGGAGTGGGGGGTCTGTTTACGAATACCCAGGCTTGCACGTATCATCCTAGTCCAGCCGTGCACCGTTGATGTCGTACATAGTTCGAAATTCGTATATCCCCATTTTTTCACATTATTCGAGTCGTCCCATTTTCTGAATCTTGATCAGTTTATTTATTTAACAAATAGTTCCCTCTGTAACCTTTCGTAATCTGGTTTTCCAATTAAGCATATTTATTATATTTTTATGTGATGGGTGGTTCGATTTTCGAGCGAATTTACCCCCGAGAATTTTAGATCTTAAAAGATTAGATTCTTTAAATATTAGTGTATGTGCCAGATAAACAGGTCTTCGGAGGTTTTACCTGGCTCTGTACCTTTTTACAATTCAAGTTTGGCATTTCATTCTTTTCTTTTTTTTTTTTTTTTTTTGTTCTGCACACTGCGTATACTATAGCAAATATGTGCAATGTCATGCAAAAACAATTTATTGTTGAATAGCGGATGCAAGATTTCTTTTCTTCACATTTGTTCGATGCATGATTCATTACAAGAGCGCAGTCATTATGTATAGGGCTTTCTTATTCTCCCTCCTGCCTTGGCAACCCTGCACTTCTTGGAAGATTGAGATTGAAATATGGACCTATTTTTAGCGGCAGTCGTTCGGTTATTGATTGTTTCTCGGATCAGTGTCGAATCTGGAAATACATGGAATCACGTTTAGAATAAAAATATCGTTCTCAATTCTTTAAAGGTATTAATAACGTCGTTCCAGCGCAGTGAGTCTAGACCATGTTTTAGTATTTTCTTCCATGAAAATGTTAAGAAATCATGACATGGGCATCTGTGTCAACTCAACATCATAAACCGGCAAGTGCATAAGATTCGAGTGATGGCTATTACAGGCAGCGCCTTAAAATAATAACCATACACGAAAAATAGGTAAAAGTCGACGCTAAATGCAAAACATTGGACACGGAAAAGAAACCGTGGAAAACTTGATGATGAGCTGACGAGGTTCTACGAATAAAAATATATAACTGCAACTAGTGAAACATGTATTTAAAGATAAATCACCTTCTAATTATAAATAAGATTTCGAGACAATAGGCTTCCAATAACGTTTTCGTTGTAATAACATAAACTGGACCAGCTACGAAATTACATTTAAATCAGTTTGTCAGTAAGAATTGATGAAATGGATTCACCAATTTTGATATATGAAATGCGTGATGGATTGAATTGTTTTTTTTTACTCATTTTGAGTAAGCAGTTTAGTCGAAGACATAAAGACATATCCTAAATTCAGATCTTGTTCAATCGTATCATTTTATTGTGAGCGTAACATCATTTTACGGAGACCATGGACCGGGCTCTAAGAATAGACTGACTTTAACCATGTTCTATGTGGTGCATCAGGTAGCCGTTTCCTGTCGCTTCTGACGTCCAACGAATTGTGTCCATCGACAAACGTGTGTATATATACACCAACGGCTACACACGGACAGTATATACTCGTACAAACACAGCTATACTTTTATAGAAAGTCCTATATAAGACCTGAAGCAATCGTCAATATCATCTCGGTGCAAACTCCGTGATCGACTCCTCCACCCCCCCCCCTCCCCATCCACCTTCCTGTCTCTATCTATTTCGTTCGCCATATATATATAGATACTACACACACTATATATTTCTATATACTATATGTTTTGGGCCACTGCCTCCATCCCTTCCGTTCGTTCACGTGAAGCTGTTGCGTCGTAATGAGTATAGACCCGGCGCTTGTCACTTACGGCGAAGCTTTGCTAGACAGCTTATAATGTTCCAACAAGCGAAAGACAAATCGAATTAGAATCGACTGCGCGGAATCTATCTGCTGCTACTGCTGGCCCATGAGTAGCGTCTCCTGCACCGCCCCGGACTTTCTTGATGTGGACTGGCTTGATCCTGCTGAGACCGGCGGGACTACATCGACAATTGGCATTTACGTATCGTCGTGGCCAATAAGTCAATACTCTTATTTAAGAATACGGTATTTTTGTTACATGTACATGTACAGTACTTGTACTGGCCAATAAGTCAACACTCTTATTTAAGAATACAGTATTTTTGATACATGTACATGTACAGGCCAATAAGTCATCACTCTTAATTATGAATACAGTATTTTTGATACATGTAAATACATGTACAGGCCAATAAGACAACACTCGTATTTAAGAATATAATATTTTTGAAACATGTATTATGTATTATGTATTATTTTGAAACATGTAGGCCAATAAGACAACACTCGTATTTAAGAATATAATATTTTTGAAACATGTATTATATGAATTTTCAATATGTATTCAGGAGAATTCCATATTATTTTAAGTTCCGATTAGCAATGACAATTTCGATGACGTACATTGACTACATTGACAATTAGGATTTACGTATCGTCGTGGCCAATAAGTCAACACTCGTTTTTAAGAATACAGTAGTTTTGATACATGTACTATATAAATGTTCCATATCTATTTAGGAGAATTCCATATTATTGTAAGTTCTGATTAGCAATAACAGTTTCTGTGACGTAAATAAAAATTCATTTATGATAACAAAATTAAAGACTTACAGAAAGATTTGTTTCATAAATGTTGACTATTTATTTATTGAAATGTGCTTCCAACACAAACAGATTCAGTCCCTCATTTTGTTGAGTTTGAATGTAAACCTATTCAACGACTTCCAATTAAAATCGCGATGACTGCTCGATCCAATCAAAAAACAAGCAGTGCATCACATTTTCTAGTGGTGCCGCTGTCTGTGCGTCGATTTACCGTGATGCGTGAGGCGTTATCCCGGTAATTAAAGGAAAAACTTGACAGGGGGCGCGTTTCACCTTTCCCTTGACACCCGCTTTAAAGTTTTCCTACAGAAAGAGACACCAATTTTGGTCTCAGGACGATGCACGTCTTCCACTGCAACTGCCTTCCCCATGTCCCCGCACAATTTCATCCACCACCCGCGCCCACCAAACGTGTCACCTACCCCCCCCCCTACCCCAATGTTCAGCCGCCCATTTGTTGTCACTCATTATTTTATCTTGGCGCGCGCGAGATTCTCCCATCGTGCTTCGATGGGTTCGTACCCTTTTCCATCATTATTGTGTTCCGAAGCTGATGGCGTCGCGCTAACCCGTGAGGCGCCCCGAGTCGCCCGTGTCGAGCGCCTGTCCTCGTAGGAACCAGCGGGCCGTAAGGTGATGGGGCTGCACTATATATGGCGGGGGGACGCATGGCCTGGCGTTAAATCTAATTCTTTTTCGCGCGCCTGGCGGATGACGCGACCGCCAATGACGAGCTGCGCGTCAATTCGATGAATATAACAGGAAGAAATTCTACCGTCCCCTCTAATTGTCACTAGATGGCGCCGTTATTTACTACATTTAGCCTGGGGAGTTATTTTAAGACTTAATTTTTTTATCAAGAATAAGACGTCTTGAATGTATATAATAAATATCAAGGTGTGTCCGAGACAGTTGTGAGATCAATTCCAGTGCTCTTTAGTTTAGTTGTTTAATTCTTAGTTCAAAAGACAGATGAGGATCGCAAGTGGTGTTGCATGAAACCGGAACTGTCTACCTTGGTAATAATTATTTTATAAGATTATTTTAAATTATTTTAAATTTTCTCGGGAGAGGAGGATGTGGGAGGACTCGGTCCTCGATATTGTTTTTCGTCATTTGCATTGGTTTTCATTTTAGTTTATTCTTAGTAAATAATATTTATGGTATTGTTTTATTTGAAGAGTTTGTCGCCGACTCTGTTCGTCGTTTTTCGTCCGGTGCTGTCCCGGGCAAAACTTGCTATTTATTGCATTTATTTTTTATTTTTATTTAAGTTTTGGGCTTTGGTAGCTGAGACTCAACTCTATCTGATATGAATTAACCAGAAAGTGAGACAAGGTGGCACTGTGTGTTCGTCTATTTTAACCAAAAATTCAATCAGCGTTATTTGAGAAATAACACTCGTCAATCCCAAATTTACGCCAAAAAAACACAGGTGGCGGCTATTGCAAACCTTTCTTTTATGCAAACAGCCAATACTGCTTCTCCGGGCTCTCGGCTCGCTCACCATTATGAACCGTGACTAATTGCATAATAGAGGCGGTCTTACGTCTTGCGTGTAGACCGCCCTATCTATTACTTACGGTCCTACGTCTTCGTGAACGAATAATTGCAATTTAATGCGTGTAGAAAACCGATATACATGATGAACTCTAGTTCAAGCGCGGGGGTGAAAATTGTTGTTGTGCTGCGATGAATTCAATTGGGAATTTGTCTAAACAACAACATATTTACTTCTCTACACTATTTTTTAAAATATTTTATAAATCTTGAATTGATTAAAAAAGAACAATTGAAATAAAATAGGTTGCATTTACGTGATTTCATGTACTGCACAGTATGTATGTTAGGGTACAACGTGTTGAAAGATATAAGTAACAATTTCGCCCGTTTAGATTTGGGTAACCAAAACATAATAAGGAAAGACATAATTTCCGAGCCCCGTTTACAAAAATGTCGTTTTAAAAATGATGTCAGTGATTCAATCTTTCATTTCCGTCCTGTATCAACCATATTTTTCATATAAATACATCATAGGACGACTTTGATAGATAAGCGCAGACCTTTATTCTGGCAGTAGACATATTATAGTCTAGGCATAATGTGACAGACAATTTGTAAAATACACTCAACCTACATGATTTGGGTTATTAATTATTTACGTCAAAAGATCATTGCACATGATTTGTGAACCTGCTGTATATACATACAATAATGCATGCACTTGTCCAAGTATGCAATCACATCAAGTGTACAATCACATGATGTATATCCTGGGCAAAATCTTGACAAGATTATGTATGCAGTTTTTAAATGCGTATCCTGATAAATATTTCCAAAAGAATCTGGGAAAACATTCTGATCGAATAGGTTCTTGTTAGCTACAAATTTCAACTTTTGTGTGATCGATAAAAATCAGAGAGGAGCGGTAATGGTTGATAATTTTTTTATGATGAAAATCGTTCGTAGTGTCTCGAAATGATCTGGAAGATCGCACAAGCTTCTGTAACGGGGAAATTGTACAGAATGTTTTTAAAAAGTATCAGTAGATTCCTATACTTACCATTGCTAATGAAAAGGTAATTATGTCGCTTGTACTTTTGAAAAAATGAAACTCCGACTTCAGTGTGTGTGTGTCTGTATGTAACTGCAGGAACGTGGCGATTCTTCTTCCATTTCGTAGCTTTAACATTATAATTAATGCGAAGTACGCGTGTACACGTAAAAGTTCGCGTTCTATCCCCAATTCAAAAGGAGCTTTCGCCTTTTGACTCGAGTTTCCGCCTAATTTCCTCGTTAAAAGAGAGCGAGCGAGCCAAACTTACTTTATTTTAGTTTTTAATTTAGGATGCTTGTCCACGCGTTGCGCTAACTGAAAAATCTAATTACGCAGTGAAAATGAGTAATTTGATTGGCTGAAATTAATGACGCAGCAGCGGCGTTTCATTGGGTGGCTCTCCGTGTGAGCCTCTCGCTCTCTCTTTCTCTCTTCAAGTGGATTATATATAGTCACTGTCACAAGTGAGAGTGTGTAGTTGCTGTACTCATTTGTGTGTGTGAGTGAGCCTAGAAAGTTACCCGATGTTAGCAGACACATTTTATTCTCTTAACGTGGCTCGTCCGCCACAATGGACGCCAGAGAGTTCATGTACTCTCTCGTTCATCCATCTGAGACCTCAGTCCCACACAAAAGAGATAGAATTTCGGTTGGGACGTTTTAACGCTAAGATGGTGATCTGACATAGTGAAGCGGAATCGTTGTATCGTTTCCGATTTCGGGCGCGGAGAGTTGCGCTTTCCACATAAATAAGTGTACGAGTACATGGGGTCTTCGGAGGTGGCTGCGCGTGGTGCCAAATACCCAAACTGAGTGGGTTACAATGCCTCTTTGAACGGCCTACCGGTTCGCCAATTAAAAGCATGATGCAGGCGCGCGAACTCAACAATACGTGTACGAGAGAGATGATTAAATTTGTGCGAGATGCCGGCGCGATTCAACTGACCTTGCCTATTGTCGTTCACTCCGAGTTCGTTATGCGAAAACGCATTTTGAAAGCGGCAACGCTGCGGCAGGCCGCCTCTCTAAATATCGCTGTTGTGCAATCGATATAATCTAATTTTTAGTTCATAGTTCAGGAAATACTATTCCTAAAGCAATACGTGATGCAACGTTACTAGGTTGAAAATATGAACTTGTTTGTTCCGTGCGACTCTACAGAGTAATCCTTACTCAGTATTGCTTCACGGGTAGGATGTCGTCAACTACCTCAACATGTATTGATATGTAATGAACTGTACCTCTTGAAGTTACATATTTTCTTCTTTTCTAGGAAGAAGGTTTTTGCACACAATATATTTTAATATTCTGGTCATTAACAATTTACAACACGGTTACATTAAAATTGTATTAATATTGCGAGAGTTAACAAATTTTGTCTATGGTTACGGCTATTGTAAAATCTAACCAGTAATATGATTAGGTCATTAAGATTGTATTTAATCAGCTGCTGATAATGACGAACTAAGCCGTTGCGCCATCTTATCCGATAAGTGGTGTTTTAGTGTTGGTTGTCCAGAGAGGATCAAACGCTTTTTAATAATTATTTGCGTGCGATTTGCCATCTAAGCCTTACGGTTTCGCATTAACCATGAAAATCAATAAACAGTCACACACTATAAACTAAAATTGTATTTGTAATATAAAGACATTCCGTTTCATTGAATTTTTCCTTTCGAAAAGGTCCTAGATAACAAAAAGAGTTATTGTACGTATTGTGTCTTTTTTAAACTCCCTTCACCTGCAATACATAATATTTCTGTTACGCGACATCAAACAACTATCATCAACTTACATCAAACCCTATAAACATCCACTAAGATGGTGGAATTGCAGGACTACAATTTGAACCATCTTAGTGAATACTACCATCGGCTCCTCTCTACTTTCTTTGGCCTATAAACATTGTTTAAGAGGCAGTCTCAGTAGGATATACCGAAAAGAAGACATCTGTAATTCCAACTTCTGTGAACGTTTCACCTTGTCCATCCAAAAAGATGAATTTATAATTTTAATCTCTGTGTGCATTTCAGAACAGAATTTCAGCTGCTGAACCGATCGGCGACTCCGGATTATGAGTGCCTGTCTCTTTTGTCTAAGAGCTCTCGTTTTCCGTCCGAGACCGAAGCGTTGCCGGCCTCTCCCTTTTTTATATAGCTCAAAATTCAACACCACCAATTCAAAAAAAATGCATTCCGTTATTCATTGCAATTCCCCCTCCACCATCACGAATGCTGATAGAAGCATCGTTTTCTTCCCTCCTCCTTACATTCCCAACTCTCCTCCCTTTTCCGTTCACCTTATTTTTCACCTGGGAACGTTTTGATGCAGCGCATACGCTTCGCCATCGCTTTTCGCTGGCACTACTCGAGAAAAACGTTTTCTCAGCTATAGTGGCATTAAAATATTTATTTCAGCAGATGCATGCACCATCGTTGAACATTACAGCTACTCACACGTTCAAACACACACACACCCCACACGCAAGCCCATGCGTCGACACCAGAAAGAGGCCATGTTTTTTGATCGCACGTTTGGTTTTAGCTGCTGTGATTTATTTCGCTTATTGTATACATTGTATAGTGGGTGCGTGCTTATCTAGTGCTATAAATAAACGAAGGCTCGTTTTCTGGCCGAGCAGTGTCTCGCAAATGTGATGAGATCTTCACGAACATGATTTTGTGTCTTAGTGTCGAGCCTCCCTATGCTTATCCTCGAAAATTTCGACCTGATTATTCATACTGATAGGAAATCGAGTATAATTTTGGATTTCAAAATTCAATAGGATGATCAGAAATTCTTAATTATTGATTGCATGATGCCCCATAGATATGAAACTCAACTAGCGTTTTTTTAAAAGCGATTTGACAATTTCCATATAAGCCACTGAAATGGTATTACACTAATAATAATGGTTCCACATTACTCGATAAATCAGCGAAATTCTAGATATATTACTGTTGTTTATGATTTGATGGATCCATGAACAAGTTGGTATTCTGAAATGTAAATAGTTACAAGTAGATCTTACTTCGGCATTGAATTGTAATCCAGTCTATTCTATCTCACTCCTAACCGATGATAAAGCTTACCACCAGTCTCACCAAGAAGTGATCAAACTTTTAAACCTTCACACCTACCCATCAATTATTGATCCAAACTGCCATAAAGATTTGAATTATTTAGATCTTCGCGTTCGCGGACCCGCTTCCACGCTATCGAAAAAGTCGATAAGTATTAAGTATAAAACATGTATCGCCAAGGACTTTCAGGTGGAACGCTATTG
>JAQGBY010008478.1:0-10614 GCA_034698785.1 Mycogona germanica
AAACTATATTTTGTGTGGCGGACGGTTGGCGTTTGAGATGGCTGGGGCATTAAGTTTGCCCCACCGTCCGCCTCACAAGGTGCAGCTGAGGGCTCAAGGCAAAGGCCTGTGTAGATCTTATTGCATGCACCACATGGTTTTGTGTATAATCTGGGTTTAAAGTCTTGAGTGCAGGTCAATTGATGTGGCATTTGATAAAATGGTTGCTCGTTTTAATGGGGCATGTGGAAATTATCTTACAATTAGAGATGTCCCCGCAAACAGTCCCGTTGTAGCCTAAAGTGGGGGTCGAAGGACCATTTAGGGTTATTAGGTCGAATACTGATGTCCTTTGCTCATCCCACCCCAATTTGTAATTTCTCTACGGAATTCAATCTCGATAAATGAAATCGTTTTGATGGAAGGAGAAAAATGTAGATAATTCATGATTGTATCGAACGCTTTCCAAAAATGCTTTTTCAAAAAAGAAGAAGCCCTTTCAAATTTACAATTAAAAATTTAAACCGTTAATGGAATCGAATGTAATTTCGCACACTTGTTGCAACACATTCCTTTTTCAATTGCCAAGGGGCACTTGCGTGTATGTGACGTCATTGATTTGTTTTGCGATTTTAAAAATGGAGTTCAGTGATGATGATCGCACCCACATATGTTTTTTACGTAAAGAAATATTATTTTTAATAAGTCGAGCAAAAATAGTCCGATTATTATGAAACTTAAGCATATCTAAGACATCTGTATCTCCTTTCGAATTTCAAAACGATGACGTCACATACATACACACGTGCACCATGGCCATCCAACAAGGAATGTATTGTCAAGAAGTTTGAGACATTTTATTAGATTCGATTAACGGTTTCTAATTTTAATTGTAAATTTTGAAGGGATCCTTTTTTGAAGCACACTTATTTTTTTGAAGTACATTTATGATCGTTTTGTGGCTGCAGCTTGCTTTGTTACGTAATAAATGATTTAAATATATAAATTTTAATTGAATTTTTCTCAGTTCGGTGGTGGAACAACGAATGTCTGAGTTGTAGTAAAACGTATTTCTTGCCGCCAGAAGAATCAGCATAGGAGATTAATGACTACCAATGGGTGGCCATACGGGATTAGGGGTTTTCTTTTCTATCTAAGGTAATTGTCGATTAGTTGATCATGTGATTGGTTGTTGCTACGAAAGGTGATGCCATCTACTTTCATGAAACGAAAGTAGATGGCGCCTAACTTGGCGCAATATTCGAATTCAGGTGTCCTATTCTATTCAATTTGAGGCTTTCGACTTGACTCAACTCGTTAAGGCTGGGACAAAAGTTTCGAAATATAGGAGTACGATTTAAAACTACAATGCAGCTCATAAACCATTTTAGAATGTCCCTTTCGTCTACACCTGGTAGAAGCTTGACGCACAATTCCCCGATTTTCACATTCTAATCCCCCCTTATAATACGAGCCAGAAATTAACCAAATATAACTAAATTCCACACGATCTTCTATCGACTCCCATTCCACTATGGACATCATCATGCCCGTCACTATCCACTCGACCAAATCTAACAGCCCTTCATTGGACTATCTCAATTTGACCAATGAGTCTCAGGGAAATTAAAAATATTCACTCTTTCCGATTGGCGAACCAATTACAAATAACTTGAATGAATTATGATTAAAATCGTCTACTTACTGGGCTAGACGAACTTTTTCGAGAGAATTTCACTTCTGTCTCATCAGTTTTTTTTTTCCACTCAACTGTAGCCAACAGCACTACAGGATTACAGTTGTGTTCGAACTTCGAAAGCGACTGTGCTTATGAGCACGACCAAAAGAAGAAACTGAAATGTTAAAACCGTTAAGGGGATAAGTAGGACTGGAGGTGGTAACCATGTGGTTAGACAGTACCAGGACAGAGTCCATGCGGTGGAAACAAGGAGACCCGACAGAAGAGTAAAGGACAAAATTCATTGGGCTCCCTGTTCACCGAACTCGCGGGAGAACAGGAGACCAACAATGTCAAGAAATTCGTCCAGATTTTAACAATTGATAGTTTTTTTTGTAACCATTTACTGTGGTGTGTGTTTGGGGGCTGCTCGTTTAGGCTTCTGATGGTTCAAGCCGTAGCTGCTCGACATCCGACTCGGCGTGCTTCGGCACTATTTTACTTAAAAGTACATGATGTTTGAATATTATAATATACTAAATCCTAAAAATATACTAAACAATCCTGCTGGTTAGGTTAAATTAGTATATTATAATATTCAAACATCGTGTACTTTGTCATCTATTGTCGGTTACTTCGTAGTTTTCCCAATTGTCGCCAGACGGCAATACTGGCGGCTCTCAGGCTAGTCTCCCTAACTGTCGATAGACGGCGATGGTTTTCGATTAATCGCGATACCACATGAGGTGCGGTGAAAACTAGGAGATCCGACATAGGGGTAAAGGACAAAGTCCATTAGGCTTCTTCTTCACCTAACTCGCTGGGAACAGAAGTTGACTTTAATGGATACTTATTGAAATTGAAATGCAGCTACGGCTTGAACCATCAACGGCAAATACGAGCAGCGCCTAAAAAACGCCACAGTAAATGGTTACAAAAAAACTATCACTGGTTAAAATCTGGACGAATTTCTTGACCTTGTTGGTCACCTTCTGTTCCCTGCGAGTGCGGTGAACAAGAAGCCCAATGGACTTTGTCCTGGCCAGGTGGCTACGACCTCCAGTTCCCACCCCCCTTACCGGAAGGGTTGTTGATAAAGGACAAAAATATCGATATTTAAATGTACTAATATATCGAAGCAAATTTATCGATAAATACGATATATCGTTTAAAATATCAATATTGTTATATATCGTTTCCGGTTTTAACTTTTCACTCTCATTAGCACCTTCGCTTTCGAACTACGTCTGATTCGAACACACTTAGAAAGTGGAATTCTCTCGAAAAAGTTCTTTTATCCCAGTAAGTAGACGTACTTAATCATAATTCATTCAAATTGTTTTCGCGTTTATTTTATGTTATTTTGTGCTTGGTTGAACCCCGATAACCGATGATATATAATATAAATATCCGAGTTTCGGATATTTTTTAGCAAACATGAGAGCTTTCATGGATTAAATTAAGACTACTCTACAGGCCTAGGCTCTACAGGCCTAGGCTCTCGAGGCCGTAGTCGTATTGCCACACGTAGACGTGGGACTCATTGGTCAAATTGAGATGGTCCAATGAAGGGCTGTTAGAGGTCAAGGTCGAGTGGATAGTGACGGGCATGATGTCCATAGTGTAGACGAGTCGATAGAATATCGTATGGAATTTTAGTTATATTAGGTTTTTGGCTGTTATTATAAGGGGGGATTGTAATGTCAAAATCGGGGAATTGTGCGTCAAGCTTCTACTAGGTGTAGACGAAAGATCCTCCTTTCGTAGCAACAACCAATCACATGATCGACCAATCGACAAGTACCTCAGATAGAAAAGAAAATCCCTAATCCCGTATGACCCCCCCTGGTAGTCATTAATCACCCCCATGCTGATTCTTCTGGCGCCAAGAAATACGTTTTAATATCAACTACATCTTAGCCATTCGTTGTTCCACCACCCACCTGAGAGAAATTGAAATAAACGTTATATTTAAATCATTTATTACCAAAGCAAGCTGCAGCCAGATGTACTAAAGTTTGCCTTAAAAAGGAGCCAATTAAAATTGGAAAACGTTAATTTCGCGAACTTCTTGGCAATACATTCCTTTTTAAATGGCATGGTGTATGTGACGTCATCGTTCTGCTTAACGAGTTCAAAACAAAGATGTACCGTAAAGCCCACTCGTGTGTTTAAAATTTCCATTCGCCGCCATGGTTCAAGAAACCCTGGCGGGGATTCGTCCTTGACTTTTCCGAATCTTTACCATTATTATTAACCATTAGATCCCTGTCACAGTCATGGCTTTCTATACAACTTTAAAATGCACATATAATCATTGAGAAAATTCCAGAAAAATGTTATCCCGACACGGCGTACAAACTTGCAAACAATTCGGCCAAAGACAACGCCGAAAAACTTCTCAGAATCGGCACTCAACCGAGAAACAGACGATTCGCTTCAGAGACGGCGCGTCTTCGAACAGTCTTAATTCGAATTAGTCTTAATTATGCTCAAGTTTCATAATAGGACTACTTTTGGTCGACTTGTTAAAAATAATAATTTTTTACGTAACGATTTCTAGAATCACAAGGCAAAACAATGACGTCACATACACGCAAATGCAGAATGGCAATTCAAAAAAGAATGTATTGCCAAGAAAAGAAGTGTTCGAAATTACATTTGATTCGATTCAATTGTAAAATTAAAAGGGCTCGTTTCTTTTTGGAAAACCACTTGGTTTAACACACGTTCGAAACAAACATGAATTATTAAAAAATTTCTACGATTTCTTTTATCGAGATTGAACTCCATAGAGGAACCACAGATTGGGGTTGGGATAAGCAAAGGACATCGGCATTTGACCTAATAAAATTACCCCCTCTTTCCCGTCACACAATTACTCCTTTTCTTGATAATGATGAGGTAACAAAATCACTCCAAACCCTATTCAGTCATTTCAATGTCAAGATTTGTTTAAGGAGAATGGACCACACTAAAATGGTTAAGTTAAGGAGTCCAGTTCAACTCCGATTTTCCAAGAGTTTGCCGACAGTGGAATCATCTTACAGAGTCTCACATCCAGAGCCAGGTAAAATAGAGACTTCTTTTTATTCATGAATTTAAATACTCTTCGTTTCTAGATCACTTAACTTCTCAGAGTCGCCATGGGTTGTTGTAGTAGCTGCTGCTGGTGCTGCTGCTGCTGCGACGAAGACGACAAAAAGACATCGCAGGTAAATTGATCTCGAACGTTGCATTGTTGACGAATACCAGTGTAGGGTGGGGTCACATGACTTTGAACTTTTGGTGCCCCGTCTGAGGTCAAAGGGATTCAATGTTCGAATGTCCATTTCCAGGACGGTGATGTCGACGAACGGTCCAGATTACTGGGCGATCCGGTCAGCAATAGTGAATCCATGACAAGTTCAAAGTAAGCTGGGGCCGGAGGGAGTCCAAGTGTTGGTAACGACTAAGTTCGACTAAGATGAAGATTTTTTATTCATTGTATAATGCTGTCAATTTTATTTTCCTTTTAATAACTGGTAGCCCTAAAGAAAAAGATTCGGGAAAATAATCTTATTCCATGGCTAATTATTTTCCTCCTATTTTAGGAGTGTTGTTGATCTGTTCGCAATGGATTTAAACAAACTGGAAAAACCTGAATCCATGGATCGGGCAGTCGAGTGCAGGCAACCCATGGATCGGTCAGTCGAGCGCAGGCAAGTAAATCAAATAATTCCTAATTTCGTATCTTACTAAACAGTATTTGACATCTTAGAGCGCAGAAAATCGGCTCCTTAAGTCTATCTTTCTTTGTGTAAATTGCGCTTCAGTAACACCATTATTTTATTAACTACATTTACGCTAATCGTTTGTCCTTGTTGACTAATTTCTTCTTGATTGTTTGTGTCTTAATTTAGTAATTGTATTTATTTTGTTTGCGCGCAGTCCAAAAAGTCCAAAAAGTCCAAAAAGACCAAAAAAATTCCGTCCCAAGCAATACGCGAATCATCCAGGGCTGTTAACTGATGTCCCGTCGGCAGATGAAGTTTTGGATGCCGAACCTATTCCTCTTGCCGATTTCAATTTGGTAAGGCTGTATCCTATTTTTAAGCTATCAATTTGCCAGACAGTTATTTTATATTGTACTTGAGCAATCTATCGGAATCACAAAACTGGGAGGAAATCGTGTTTCAAATACACAACATCGAGACCTCAAATTTGTTTCATTCTCAGATATCTCGGTCGTTTATTGGGTGCAATGTTTGTAACATGTGTAATGTTTTTAATCTTTCAGATAAACAGAGCAGCCAACGACGTAGCAAATGCCCTTAGGCAAATGACAGTCGAACACACGGAAGATGTAGTTGTTGAATTTAGAATTGTTTGATATTTTATAAGCTGGAGATTAGAAACAAATTGAATTTTGCGTTCGCTCGCACATGTCTATTGACAAACTTGTTATACTGGAGACTTGCAAATTCTAAAAATCTATTTGATAAATTGGCCTTTCTTATCATTTTTTAAAAAGATAGGCTAGTTTTAACATTAAAGTAATCAAATTTGTTAACGTCAATATACTTATAAATAACACAACAGACGATCTTGTAAACTTCTGTAAAGGTTTTGTCGAGAAAACTTGGTCAACCTGATCTTGATAATTAAGTGTCCACATTTTGATTACTGTAAGCAGTTTTAATTGTGAGGATACATGTGGTGTTAATTAGTTCTCCTTTTCTGAGTGTTTTGAAATCGTGCAGACGCGATCCTGGCGGATTCCACTTGATTCCACCAAAAATTATTATTGATAAATTCCACCAAAATTCCACTTGATAAAAAAAAACTGAATGTTCTTTGAAAGAGCGTATTAATAAGAAACTTTGTTATATATTTTAATTGTTAAATTGTCTGTAACAAAATTGAGATGATTGCGTGTTGAAATGTACTCGTCCACTAAATTTACAATTCGCAGATCAATTTCGGGATACTTGTTATTGTAATATTTTGCCCTTTATAAATCTTAAGGCTAAATTACTGATGGTGCCTTTATTTTTGAGCTCATTGAGATTGTTGTCTTCTTACTTACACATGTTTTAAATATTTGCATAGTAGTTTACATTAACAATAAACTTACTAGTCAAAACGTCAAACAATAGAGTCCGTACAAAAACTAGTTCGCTCAAACGTCCATCTAAACACAATACATGGATCATTTTTAAGTCTCTAAATTCAAGCACATCATATATTCGAAAAGACAAGTTGATCTTGATGTGTGTACGTCAATATTTCCCTCCAAAAGAAATTTAAAGAGATTGACGGGACGGGATTTTTTTTAGATTACAGTGTATTAGTGACCTCTGAAAATCAAGGTCAGAACCCCCAAAAATTCTCCATGTAAAACAGCAGCAGGATGATACTGACCCCATTTTCAAGACTCGATTGGCTTCCTTCAGATACTCAGTCAAACTTGTTCCCGTCAGCGAAAGACAGAAAACCACCAAATTTACACTCTCATTTGCCAGTGGTACCTAAACATGAAACACGTATTCGATTATTTTCAACTCGGGGGCATCTTATTTTTATATTTAAAAATAAACATGGTTAGCGATCAAATCCAGTACGCGCTTGTCCCCATTTTTTCCTCTCCAACGTAAGGTTTTATTAAATAGTCATTGTACAAATCATTGGACAGCGCGGACCAATTACTCGAATTTTGCAGACCTTCCCATCGTCACAGCAATATTTGAAGGTCCAGTCCTTAAATTTCAAAAAATTGAGCTTGAACATCGACGTGGTCTATTAGAAAAATTACGACGATGGATTTTTGCGAAACATATCGACTTGATTGATCCCACCCACATTTTCGTCAAACCCCAACAATAAATTAAAAATTTTAAAAACATTTTGTTCCCAATTTTCCAAGTATTTATATAATCAGTTCTCCTCAAATTTAAGGCCATGCCTGTAGTCTTTTCTTTTGCAGTAAAATTACATTAGATCCATCATGATGGTAAAAAATGTTTGTTAAGGGGGTGTACCGGTGATTTAACATTTTAACAACCCTGCCAGAGGGCGACCTGGAAATTTTGCCTAACCTAGGCTGCCTAGGAAAGGGGTCTGTTTTACTTCTATTCCGAATGAAGGCGCGTTAAGGAATTTCTCTCGCCCGAAAAATTCCGAAGGTGTCGGCCGGAATCGAAACCGCGATCACGAGCTAAGAGGCGAACTCGACCACTCGACACCTCTATCATGATGGTAAACATACTTAGAAAAGAATTACCAACGAAGTTTCTAGCACAAATATATCCTGGTTCTGGCGATACTGAGATTTTAAAATATATATATATATCTCAGTCTTTAACTTTAATTGAAACTGATTAAGCAAATGTAAATTGCGAAATTTTAATGATAGATTGGAAAATTCGGGTTTCGCGCAGCATTAATTACTTATAATTAATAACTAAGTTGTTTACTAGAGATCTAATGCATTGAAACATCTCTCTCAGCATTTTACATAAAAGTTTTGAAGGTGAGGTTAAACAAATTGTGATTCATCCAATCTCTCAATCATTTTCTTGAAGTTTTTTGTGTATTTTACATACCAAATTAACACTTTCTCAAAAATTATGTACAAAAATTATGATATTTAAGGATCTAGATTAAAAGAAATTGCGCTTGGCCCAGATTAGCTTTATTTTCATAATAATTGAAGAAACCTTTAGCGCAACTATAGATCACTTGCAATTTATCTTGTTCAAAAACACCATGTTTCTTTAGCTTGATTCATAAAAATCGCGCAATTGCATCATCATCATCTCATTTAAAAATTGTCAAAGAAAAACATTTGCACATTACACAAAAGATATAGCAAAACTGTGAGGAACAGAGCAGGGAGGTGGAGGGCATTACGATATAATTTACGAGTAGTGGGCTCCCAAAATATCAACTGCCTCAGTGCTCAATCCGGCCACAAAACCAAATAGTGTGTTATTTGTATGTCAACGTTAAGAAATTTGATTCCTTTATAGGTAAGAAACAACAATTTATAACTAATAGAACAAGCGTGATACATATCGTTGTCAATCGACAAATGCGAGCGATCACAAAAAATATCCAGCTTAAAAAATATCACAGATTTCCAAACTTGACTACAAAATCTTCCATGTTTTCGACTTTCACTAGCTTAAAGGTGTTTCCCACCTCACCGGTTGTGTTGTTTATCTGCAAGATTTAAAAATATTACAAATGTTAAAAACATTACATCCAATAAATGTGTTGAAAAAAACACTTTACCTATAATATTTGAGATTCTTAGAAGGAAAAAATTGAGGTCACGATTTTGTGTATTTGAAAAACCATTTGCTCCCAGTTTTGTGATTCCGATAGATTACTCAAGTACAATATAAAATAGCTGTCTGGAAAATTGATAGCTTAAAAAATTATACTCCCTTACCAAATGCAATATAGGTTCGGCATTCATCAGTCAGAGTCCGACGAGTCATCAGTTGGCAGCTCCGCTTGTCTATTCATGTAGGATCTTAATCTTTCTCTGCACATAAACAAAATTAATGAAATCAACAGAAAATAAGAATTGCAATCAAAAATACAACTGACAAATACAATCAAGAAGATATTAATAGACAACAAGGACAAAAGATTAGCGTAAATGCTGTTAATAAAATAATGGGGTTACTAAAGCACGGTTCACACTGAGAAAGATAAAGATTAAGAGTCATTTAAACCGGAGGATCTTGATCGCATGCAAGGAGATCTTCTGCAGTCAAGTGAACTACTCCCAGGCCACGAAAACCACGTGAGATAAAAAGATCGCCTCAAATGCGACCAAGATCCTCCAGTTCAAATGACGCTTTAACGAACCGAATTTAAAAATGAAAATTTCGTGTAGTTCATCCTGTGCAAACCGCACTTAAGGATGTCAAATACTAAATTAGAATTCATTCGAATTACTTGCCTGTAATTAATAGAGCGGTCCATAAACGTTTGATAATTCACTCTACGTGAATTGTAGGCAGACGGTTTAATGATATTCCTAAAATAAGAGGAAATTAATTAGCTGTGGAACAAGATTGTCCCCTCTAACAAAAATATTTCTAAGCCCCGATTGCCTGACAACTCCAGTCTTAATTGTTAGCGCATATGATTACTAATCCCCCGATCGTGGGTTCAATACTTGTACGACCCGTCGTGGCGCAGTTGGTTTATGACGGACTGTTGTTCGGCGGTCCCGGGTTCGATTCCCGGCCTGGGCTTTGGCCCGGGGTACTGGTGAAAACGTGCCCCTCACAAAGTGCCTGAGCACTGAGAGGGGGACAGAATCTTCCTGTTGTGATCCGTCACTTCAGTGAATTGAAAAAAAAAATACCAGTAACAAATTTCTTTCCCAGTGGATACGTACCTTTTCAAACGATGCCCAATCTCCAATTGCTCTTCTGTTTGGAGCCCACTGAAATCATCGCTGAGGAAATGAAGGCACAAGTCAAATGTTAAAATCAATTTTTGTGAACCGAAGTATATTTTTAAAATTTCTAACTTATCAACGATTTATTAAAACATCAGTGTTCAAAAACGCCCGAAGTGTTCAGAAAAATACAGTTTAATGCATTTGGCGATTATGAGCCCAACCCAGGGATGATTGTGGTAAATAAAATGAAATGGGTAGAAATTATTCTCGAACTTTTTTATTAATTAAGGGTGGGGTGACGTCAGCAGGTAATATTATCAACCCTGACTCCCTCCTGGCCCCAGCTTACCTTGAACTTGGGATGGATTGATCGACCAGGAATCTGGACGCCTCGTTGGCATCTCCACCCTGGAAATAGACATTCGAACATTGAATCTCTTTGACCTCAGATGGGCCACCAAAAGTTGAAAGTCACATGACCCCACCCTACACTGGTATTCGTCCGCAACAATGCACAACGTTCAAGATCAATTTACCTGCGATGTCTCGTCCT
>JAQGBY010008479.1:0-10614 GCA_034698785.1 Mycogona germanica
CAGTTAAAAACGCACTTTCTTTGAATGAAATTATTTTAATCCAGTAACAGTTGAAGAGATGCACTTTTACGGATTCAATGTTTTTCAATCTTCCTGGAGTTAAAAAGAAAATAGTTTTTATAGAGTTTTTAAAATCAAACATGACGCGATTAGTTTCTTCGAGACAGGCGTCGATAGCGAGTAATCATAAACAAATATAGTTTATAGTTGCCATAGTTGATGCGTCGCTTGTCGTTGTAAACTTAAATCTGGTCTGCCAAATCCAAGATGGTCAAGCTTTCTTTTTTTACAGAGTAATCGCAACATCCTACAACATTTTATGAAAGGATTTCAATTCTAGTATAATTTTTGAAGCACGATTTAATCTAATCAGACTGAACTCTGACATATTCAATACGGCCCCAAAATTCGTTAGAGAGCAGCCAATGAGATCCAATTCCAGTGATTAATTTGTGGCATTCACTTGAAAACGACAAAGAGCAAGCCATCTTAACAATTCGTGGGCTCGAACTGTATTTTCATGTCTCAGTTTCTTAAGTTGGCCACTATGCAATTTCGGTCTCAAGAAGCTCTATATATGTTAATGATTGACTTAGCCCGTCATTAGGTATAGAGAACAGATGGCGGTTCCGTGACGCACAATTTTTTAATTATCGTCATCGTAATTAAAAAGGCTGGGACACGTTGCACGTCTCCCACCAATACCACGCTTACGCCTGTGTGACACGAACAGATTTTAATAATAGTTCGCGTAAAAGAGAAAAAGTGAGAGCCAAGATTAAAGAACGAAACCGATCAATCGCAATGACTCCCCGTTTGATTGTTAGCACTCTTGTGTTCTCTCACCAAGAACACGCATAATAGTATCCATCCGGTCTGTTGATCGAAGCTATACGGAGTTGTTCGCTAGATGACGCCTTTTTCAGTCGAAGCATCACAGATGATGTGCAACCAACTACTGAAGATGTTCTAGAAGAAAATGCAAGAATTTTGATATCATTTGATATAATAAATCAATGTTTAAACGCAAGCAGCCCAAGCATGCTTGGCCAATGTTACGTACAAGCTGTATCTGGTAATTAAGTTGAATCCAGAATTCCATTTTTTTTTTCATAGAATATTTCAGAAAAATCCAACATCAGCTGACACTTTATGTTTTAGAATTCTGTTGGTATTCCACAAGCTTATCAGAAGTTCTATGTACGAGCGTCTGTGATTAAGTCACCGCAAATGCTTTGAAAAAATGGTGGTTTAGGTTTCACATATTCTAGACTATACGGGTTGGATGGGTATAGACTGGCGACGCTCATTATGCCGTCTCATTGCACTCGTAGATTGGGGTTTCTAAATGCCAATTTTTCTCGAGCGGCGTACGTGATTTTCTATCTAAATTAGCGCATGGTGTACGAAATTACGAAATATCAAATGTGCAAGTGCGAGCGCCAACCACACTGGATCGTGACCTCTGCTAGAATAATTAAGATTTAAATGTGATTCGTTTTCTTTTGCAGTTATATCGTCAAGCCATTAGCATGAGATCAGACTACACACAAGCTTATATCAACAGAGGAGACGTTCTCATCAAAATGAACAGGTTGGTTTTGTTTCTTCAATAATTACTTAATCTCCGCCGGCCAACAACCCACCACCACCGCTGGCGGCAATGCAAATTTTATGCACAACGTTCCACTAAAAATGTCCTTAACAATTTCGAAATTAAATTACGCACTTCTCTCATGAAGTGCGCCGTCTAATCTCGGAGGCAACGATTATACCGAGAGGGGCGCCTTTCCGCATTTTTGTGAAACCGGTTGGTTCCAGCATAAAACATGAAAATTATTTAATAAGAAACTATCGACAATATTTTATTTTATAGTACTTTAGAAACTATATGTTTAAAATTACTCATTCTTGTTACATCAATTACTCAATTTTGATTAATTAAAGTAGTTAGAACCATCAGTATCGTTCTCGGCGACAATTTATCATCTCGCTATTCCGGTACGGTGCCCTGGTCAACTGCCCCTACCGCCCGTTTCACCTTAAAAACGGCACTTGGCACTTATCGCTTTGTTCCCCCTCCATCAAATGTCCATTGCCTGTGGCTGGTTGACCCGAACCCCTCTATTCGATATTATGTTTTCGTTTTTCGTGGCATCAGGACAAAGGAAGCTCAAGAGGTCTACGAGAAGGCTCTTCAATATGACAGCAACAATCCCGACATCTACTACAATGTGAGTTCTCTTTCTCTCTTATTTGCAATAATGTTTTCTGATTTGTGATTTTTCTACGGGAGTTCCTCGCAGGGCAACCAAATTAGCGCCACCCCCTCATCCTTTATCCGTCTTAGCAATGTCATGCAATGTCAAAAATGACTGTTACGACTGCCAAACTTAAGAAATTACTCGGAAATGGTGAATTCTGGACAGCACCGAATGAAGAAGACGAACCGAGTAGCGAACTATTATTTAATTAGAAACTGCTAATTGCAAAAAATATAGTTTCGAACAGACCGGGTGTTGAACCACGGATCTTTGGATGGACCGGAAATTCAAAGATCAATGGTTCAGCTATATTTTTCGCAATTACCAGTTATAATTAAATAATAGTAAAATATTATAAAAGCGAGTTCGCCACTCAGGTCGTCTTCTTCATTCGGTGCTGTCCCGAATTTACCATTTCCGATTAATATCATACAGACTGTCTGTCCTAACAATTCTTTCTCATTAAGAAATTACAGCTCTTGAGAATATTCGGTATTCTAGATTAATAAGATTCGAATTATGTTGCCGGCATCTATAAGCCGTTTGCATCAACGCTTAGGGTGGGTTAGGGTGGTTTAGGTATTGGTTCGACTACAGTTGCCGACTGGTGGCGCCCTAAAATCGCCAAGTTGGCAATTTGTCATTGTCACAATTATGTGCGGGATTTTTTATGATATTCTTTGATATCAAACTTGATTGTCTTGTTCAAATGACTGCGCAGATAGATAATCCGGATCATATTTTCCAATATGAACCCGCGTGAACGCTATGAAATTGTAAGAAAATCCAGTCGACGACATGACATTGGCTGACATTTACAATAGATAATATAAATTAATTTTCAGATAAGTTTGGCGCATCTTAATTGAATCTTGCTTATCAAAGCCAGATTTTGGAAATACGAAATTTGAAACGAAAAGCATGTTCATGATTGATATTTGGGTAATTTTATTTTAATATGAATATCCGCTAGAAATTATTTTTTAAAGTGGAACTGTACAAATGAGCTTAATCGAAAATTATTAAACGTCGTATCCCAGTTGATACTGCGACTGACTGTGACTCGACGGTCCCGGGTTCGATTCCCGGCGCGGGATCTCGAATATTCGATCCCGGGGTACTGGTGAAAATGTGTTCCTCGCCATTAAGCATCAAGAGGGGTACAAAAATTCTGTAGTGCTACAGTGACTGGAAACAAATGATTCGGTGGGTTGGGAGTCCCTTAACGCAGCAACTGTCGACAAAAACTGTTGCAGTGCCAACTGTCCGTCGTCGGCAATATATTGGGTATATCCATGATGCTAAATAATGGACGCCATTTGCAAAATCCATTTGACCGGGAAAATTTTATTTACCGAGTCGTAAATTCGCCTAACTGTTTGTGCAGTTCAACATATAGGATTCGAGGTATATATATGAGCTCGTTCGTACGTAGTGGTAAATGCGGAACCATTTAGATCTTTGTGTACAGGCGTGGTGTACTACTGATCATCAATCTGGTAGCAGATTCGATGGCGCTGGTGGACAGGATTCGCCATTCTGGAGTGGCCTCGATTCTTCCAATTAGGGTCTCCACTTCTACGGCGGAACCTGGACGAGCGTACTAATGGGGAAGTAGACTCATAATGAAAACGGACCACAACAATGTTTCTAAAAAATCATTACCTAACGAGTATTTATGATCGAGTGAGTGAAACGTTCCGGAACATAAGCGGTTTCTGGTTCCCGGAAAGGACACGATTAGACTGAAGAGATAATGGAAGTTTTTGAAAGCGTTTGAAACAATTTCAGAGAAATCATTAAAAATTTCATCAAGTTGTGAACGTCATCTCAAAACAAGGATTTAATTGATTAATTTAAAGCGTTGAAAGCGAATAAATGTATTATTTAAATATATTTTGGGTAGTTGCAACTGTAGAGCCTTCAATATTATATTGAAGAGTTCATTTTTTCCTGCAATATTTTTTTAATGTGGTTTAACTTTACAGTAATGCAGTAAAAATGTGAAAATTCGGATTAAAAAATGGCACTTTAAATTGAATCTCCTGTCGCAGTGTTTCTGTTGTTCGCAGTGACCGGTTAATTTCGGAAAATAACTTCCCAGTGCCATTTGATGCTCTGTGCTGAATCAATCAACTCTTGAGAAGAGATTGCCAAGTCCAAACGATCGACAATGACGATCGGCCGTAAAAACCGTTCTTGTGTCCAAGACGTAACAGACCACCTATATAATGTGCGGCACGACCATTATTTCGTCGGTACTTAAATCCACCTCATAAAATTGCAGAGATAAATTGGATGATTAAAAGCTCGGTTTTGCGCAACTTTTCCTTTGGAGAAATTGCGCCCTGGGCAGCAAGTTATGATTGGTATCACTTTGTCGATTGCCATTCTTTACGGTTTTACTTTAGAAAAATTTCGATGAGGCAAAACTTTATGACTCAAATTTATCGTCGAATTTTGTTTCAGCTTGGTGTTGTGTTTTTGGAGCAAGGGAAAGCAGCGCAAGCCCTCGCCTATTTGGACAAAGCTCTGGAATATGATCCCGATCATCAGGTGAGTGCAACAGGAAGACTAAAAAGATTTCAAAACTTGATTAGTAATTTTTTGTTGTGGTCAGTAGGATCTTAATGACTGATGATTTCCATTTGTGTCGTTTCAGCAAGCATTGATGAACTCTGCCATATTAATTCAGGAAAGCGGCAATCCGAAACTGCGTAAAATAGCATATGATAGGTAAGGTACCGGATTTCATGTGTGCAAAGTCAAATGAACAACTGCTATTTAATAGGATAGTTGTTTTCGAATTGCAATTTCACAAAGCGGTCACTTAACAATTGTGTATGTTCCCAATAGGTTGCTCAAATTAATGAAGCGCGATGATTTCAACGAAAAGATTTATTTTAATCTGGGAATGCTAGCCATGGATGATGGCGACTTGGTGAATGCCGAAAAGTGGTTTAAACAAGCCGTGCATGTAAGCGTTCTAATTTCTTAATTTTGTTTTAAACAAAATATTAAAGAATTTACTCGTAATTTACAGACCGCTTTTAAACAAAATATTAAAGAATTTACTCGTAATTTACAGATCGCTTCACTCAATTCCTCACTTGTAATTTATTTTAATGGCCTTTTTTCTAGTTGAAAAAGGACTTTCGCAGCGCTCTCTTTAATCTAGCTCTTCTCATGTCTGATTCCCACCGGCCTTTGGAGGCTGCACCCTTTCTTAAGCAGCTGCTCAGGGTAAGACAGAAATCTATTATTATCCAGGCACTTATATCATTCACTAATTTTTAGTCAATATTTATTATTTGGCGTTATTGTCGATTAAAATGTTGATGATCATCAAACACAAGTTTCTGACTTCATTGCCCGCATTATTTTAACTAGTATCACCCGGATCATGTGAAAGGTCTCATACTACTCGGCGATATCTATATCAACCACATTAAGAATTTGGATTTAGCTCAAAAGGTATGGCATTCTTTATTTAATCGTAATGTCATGCTTCGACGTGAACTTGTTTGTAATCTACGAAATCGCCGATTCTCCGAAAATTCATTAACATTAGTTCTGTAAGAAATACAAGCCCTGACGAGTCATACGAAATAATAATTATCAGAGATTCGAAATCTTACTGCTTTCTTATTAATATTTCTTAAATTAAATTGATTTGTTTTAGTAAAGGTGAATTACAAAAATATTGCACTATTTTATAACTACTCTTCCAAATTCATTTGACAGTGTTACGAAAAGATACTGGAACTAGATCCTCAGAACGTCCAGGGACTCCACAACCTCTGCGTGGTCCACGTGGAGCGAGGGGATCTGGTCAAAGCGGAACTGTGTCTTTCCAAGGCCTACCAGATGGCACCCAGCGAGGAGTACATCCAGCGCCACCTGAAGATCGTGCGAGCCAGGATCCATCGACAGAAGACACACATTGATCCCATCCCGAATGCTGCCGCGCATGTCAACGTCGGTGCGGGCGACGGTCCCCTGGCCTCCAATAAACCCAACTCCTAGCCCACCCCGTGACTTGCGAAGGCAACTAATGGTTCGAGAGAAGAAGCAGATGTCCATTGGGATGGAACGATTGCGCCCACCGAGAACGTCCGTTTCGTCGATTTCTCCGCAGACGACGCCACTGATTCGGAGACGGTGAGTGCAGTGCCACCTAGTGAGTAACTGGCGATGCATACGTTTTCGGTGCTGGCCTCAGGACAAACCGTCGCGCCAAAGTGCTAGTTCGAGGATCCTGAAATTGGAATTGGCGTTATGGATAGAGAAACGCTAGTGATGCGTGTTGGTTGACAAATCGATTGAGATGAGCAAAAACTTGCAAATTCGAGATTTAATTTTTGGGGAAATCCGCAAGAACTCTGTTCTCTTATCGTTAAGTAATTCTACTTAAAATAATCGTTCGACCGTCTAAAATATCACTCAATCGATCGTTTAAAAAATTTCATATGTGACTCGGTGACTGTCAAATCTTTGGTCACGTCAACTGACGCGCATCAATAGCTGGTCTGCAAGACGGACACGATGACTTCCTGTATCGAACTCCTCCCATGGATTGACTATTGTGGGACCAAGGCTTACGAAAATTACGTGCAGCTCTAACATTTATTAGTATATAGTATTTCCAAGTGCATTACAATATGTATATGATGAAGTGAACGGGACGTTATTTATACATCCACTACCCGCTCCCCCGCTATGGTAAAAGAAAATATATATTTTCAAACAGCTATCAACACTTGTTGCTGACATGAGTGACGGTGAACAAAATTCCTTGATGGTGTGTGATGCGATTCGCATGGTGTGCCTGCCTCCAAGGCCAGAAATCGAAAGACACTATTTTTTGTACGCTTGCTGATCAGTGTTCTGGTTCACCAATACCCCTTATTAACTCGCCCTGTGATGACGGCAGACATGTTAATAAGAGGATAGAAATTGTAGTTGAAACGACAGCCCTGATAAAAAATTTGCTACCATGTGTGTGTGGCTACAAATTAGCTTGACGAATTGTAAATCTTTCATCTACACGTTGGCGTCTTATTCTTTTATTTCTTTTTATTTTGGAAGTAACAAACAAGTTTATCTGTTTTGATACTTTATTTCGCAGATTCGTGTTCAGGTGATTTTTTTCGAATTTTCTTTCTCGGTTCAACGCAGGATGTAGCATTCGTAACAACTGTTCTATTCGTGGTTGTTAGAGATAATTCTGCCCATTGGAATTCAATTCGAATGAACGAAATCTACTTAACATGTAAACGTAAAAATCTGTAGTTATTTTTACTTCACAAATCTGTATGTACTTAAAATGGTTAGTATGGGGGTGGTTTATATTATTTTTAGTCTATAGTTGTATTTTATTTTTCATTTCAAGCCCCAAATATTTTCTGTGTAGATTGTCGCGTATTGATGAAGCGCAATCATTTTGTTTCTTCATGAAGTTCAAAAATATCATTGATTGATTTTTTAGAAATTTGAACGCTTGAAGTTTTTATAATTTACGATAAAATTACTGCAATTGATGCATGACATAATAAATCCGTGCAATTTTCAGAAATATCGATACGATTGACATCAGTCAGAATATCGTGTGCATAATTAATTTTAATTGTAATTAAAAATTATTCCTATTTTTGTTTTTCTATAGGGTTATAGCTGTTTATTTTGTTTAAAGTATACGTTTCATAAAATGGCTCATATAACACGTATTTTTAAAGATGCCAGTGACTTACCAAGTTTTGCTTCCAAGTCTTGCCTCAAGTACTAACAATTGGATCCTAAGTGTGCTTTAAACAGAAAAAAATAGATTTAAATGAGTAAGAGATAATGGGGTGTAACAAGCATTACTTATATGTGCCTTAGTAGACATTAATAAAAATTGAGAAATTTAGGTGTGCCTTAAGAGCAATATTTGGAAGTCAAAACTGTTTCTATAATGTGGGGGTAATATAAGTACCATGTAGAAAATTTGAATATGTAAAGAAAAATTGTAATTGTTCAATAATGTATATTTTGTTCCATCCAATAATATCCACAGCTATGCATATCTCTTGACGTTCACCATTCATAATTCTATATATTTTTATTTTGAATTGCTGTTTATCTAAAGAAAGTCGATCTAGGAATTGATTATTCTTAACATCCCATGTCACATGCTTAAAGTGAGCAATTCTTTTATTTATTTTAATTATATCCGGACAACCCAACGCTGTTCAATATATTGAATGAGTTTTGAAATGTAATTGAAACTGGTTGTGAGTTTGTTTTCGTAGCAATATTCGGTGGATCGTCTTCACTTACATTTTGTGAACATTTTAATTTTTTGTAAACTTGGTTTTGAGTAGTAGCGAATGTGAATCATTTCGCTTAATTAAACTCGTTCAATCTTGAAGTACTGTATTTGTCCCGAAATATGTTCAATAAGTCAATGTCGTCTTGCTTTTCGACACTAACGACTGATTCACTCAAATTTATCTAAGAGATACATTGAAATCTTGATTCGTTGACTCGTTTCAAATAATTGAATCCGTAATTGGATTTCATTTGTTCGTATACATTCCGTATTTTAATAGATTTTGACAAGTGGGTATCTTTGATTTTTATTTAAAAATATTGCAAAATTAAAAAAGAAAATGTTTTTTCATATTAAAGTAATTGTTTTACGCGTACTGAAAAGTAACTTGGTTTCTTTGTTTCTATATTTTGTGCTCCGAATGTTAAGAACGTCACGCCACTGAAATCAGATAACAAAGATTCTGGGAGCATCTTTAAATCGAATGTTTCATTCTTGATGTTTTCTTAATATGCTCGGTTAAGAATAAACCAACATCTTAATTGGTGGTCGTTTTAAGTTTCTCCTAGAATATCAAATGAGCAAATAAGAATGTTTCGAGACTGCATCATCATGTACCGCTTATATCATATTTTTTTGCGCGCAGGTTCATTTTATTTATGGTTCCATAATTGCGGCGAAACATCTAGCGAGCCTATTAATAGTAAATGTATTCGAATAGCAAAATAATTGGACATTTTCGAAAAGAATATCTTCTGATTTAACTTCTAACTGCAATTGCTGTCATTGGACTACAGATTATAATTAAAATATATGTAACCGCAAGCAGCCCTAGTGGAGACTATGGCGGGGGTCGAAGGACAAGTTGGGACAGGTTTTGGTGCTCTACTTTAACAGGTTCTGGATCTGATAAAATAATCTTGTATCTGCAGGATATCTTTACATTTCTATGCATTCATAAAATACATGTATATATTTTAAAGTATATTCTGATTTTATTATGGCAATGTATTGAATCACAATAAAAATATTGTTTACATTATTTTACATGAATTCTGAAAGGGTCTTAATGTTTTTCAGGATATAAAAAATTCGGTTCGGTTCGTTCCGATTATTTTGTGGCACAAGAAATATTCAATTATGGTTTCATTATCATTCCATAACCCACGATGCGAATGCGATATACAGCGTTCTCATTTGCCTTGTAAACGACAGCTCCATTCAGCGCAGGGCAGAGCGAAAAAAATTGAGTAACGTTCGTCGCTGAAGCGCTTTACAGCGCTGCTCCTGACAGCGCTGCCGTGACCATCCGAGCACGGCAGCGCTGTATCAATGATGATTAATGGAATATGGCTTAGCTTATTTAATAATGGCGGCGCCCTTGATCAAAAAGTTTGTAGATAAACGTGTGTAGACGCGTGGCTTTTAATTCACGGAATTCGGAAAGTATTGCTCTATTCGTCGCATATAGCGTTATCAAATTATTGTATAGAGGCGCGAACAATCATTTTAAAGCATCCAAGATGGACGGCACTTGGGATAAATTGGACGGTGTGAAGTTGAACGACGCCGTGCGCCAATCACTGAAGGAACTACAATTTTCCAATATGACTCCTGTTCAAGTGAGTATTTTGATTGATTTCGATGGCACATTTCCTGTTACCAAAACTAATTCATTAAACTTTGATACGGACAATAAAAAGTGCAGAAACACAAGCCTATTCGGATATACTATCTAGCTTTGTGTCTTCGATTTGTTATGGACGTTAAATGTAGGCCTAGCGAATGGATTGGAATGGGGCCGCTGTCGTTTCACCACACATTTGTTACTCTTGAGTTTGCCCAATATGTAGAGTCTAATATCTAAATCTAGTGGGTTGAGACATGTCCTTTCTGTCTCGTAATTGCGTCTGAATTTTGTGCGGCTATAGGATAACGTTTGCATGAACTAAGTTACATGAACTAGCGAATGCTAGGCTTAGGTTTGTCCAAAGTGTTTTGAAGGGGTGTCCAAGTAACGTTAAGGCAGTGGCCTATTTT
>JAQGBY010008480.1:0-10613 GCA_034698785.1 Mycogona germanica
AAGCACCATGAGGGGGACGTAAGCCTGTAGTGCGGTTGACTACAGTTGATGGAAACTAAAAAAAAAAAAAAAAAATATCTGGTTGGGTCGAAAAGTCAAGGTTAGATTTCTCCATTTTATGTACGAGTATTAAAAGGCATTGACTGGCAAATCGTCAAAATTATGCTCAAGCACTGTTTCGGCGAGGCTAAATTTGAAGTGACCAAAGCCCCATTTCACGTCTCACGTTTTGCTCCATGGAAATGTCATTTTGTTTTGGGCCAAACGATCGCATGCGCGCACGGAAAGATTTCGAAAACCCACGCCGGAAATGTATTTTGCTTAAAACAAACCAAAATTTTGATAAAGGCAAACGGAAAAATGTTCACTAGCGTAAATGATACTTGAGAGAACCGTATGTCTAGTAACTTAAGAAACGTCGTTGTCTAGATACTAAATACTGACTGAGGCTCGGCGGTCCAGGGTTCGAGTCCCGGCGCGGGCTCTCGAAAATTCGATCCCGGGTTACTGGACGTGCCCCTCATATAGTGCTGTAGCATCAAGAAGGGTCTGTAGTGCACTGACTACAGTGATTGAAAAAAATTTGACAAAACACCACTTCTGAAAGTATGGAACTAAATAATATATTATTACAAGAAGGTTGCCCAGCTTTGCCTTGGGTTACAGTAGCCACCAATGAAATAAAAAAATAATTGTTTAAATTTCCTGGCTATTTTAAGTTTACACGCGATAAACGCAAACGTTAAATGTGAAGTAACTAAATTTACCGGCAATTTTACGTTTACACGATGACACGCGATAAACGTAAACATTAAATGTGAAGTAACTGATCTTTCACGTGCCTGACTTTATCTCGTGAAATCGACGACGTCATTCTTTTGATGTGGAGACGCCATTTTTTAAAGTTTCAAGCCAAAGGGACAAAAGCCAAAATTTTGTAAAGCTAGTTTTATTATGTTTTATTGAAAATTGAGATCCGTGGCTCCGTCGCTAGCGAGTTATGATTTTACGGTATGTTCATTTTTTTGCGATTTCATTGAGCCGTTCGGCAAAAAGTCTCTGGAAACGAAAATCCCAACTTCAGTTTTATAATATAGGATGAATGTATGATTCTAATGAAACCATATTCCAAAATGTGAAATAATGTATTGAACTAAATTGATATATAATACCGTTATACTATATATGTTTGACGTTCTAGCATTGCGTTTGGCGGTCGGTGTGTGGTCACACGATGACTTTAGAATTTTTTTTACAGCAATAGAGCGTTTGGTAAGGATCCATTTGCGATCGTGAAGGCTCGGAACGGATCTTAATTTTCGTTGGCTCGTCATATCTGCTTTATCCGTCAACTTTCAGTCAACTGAGTCCAGTTTTCCAGCGATTTGGATAGACAAAAATATTCATTAAACCGCGAGTCAGTGCCCAGATTCGAACTCGCCCGTCACCAAACGCTACATGAATGTGCGGAGACTGTACGGGAGCAGCCTCGGTCTCAGGAGGCCAGTGACGTCAAGCGGTGGCGCGATTCCCTCCGCTCCATTCATTCATCCGACGCGAGCGCACGCTCGCACACGTACAGGACACAAGCACACCCCACAGGCACACGCGCGCGCACGCCAAAAGAGAAGAGTTAAAAAGGAGTCATTCGCGTGCGCGCTCCTCCAGTTGCAGTCGATCGCCACACAGCGGCAGCACCGGCGCCGCACTTGTCGCCTCCGAACCGTCTAGTGCACCGACTCGCCTTCCGAACATAGACGGTCTCTGTTGGCCGCCCCGCACCGCTATCCGGCAACGCAAACTCTCGCACCACACCACACACGCGCACTAGCTCCGTTCCTGTGGGCCCCATTCGCGTCGACGATGTTTGGCGGGACGTGCGGATGTCAGGTCGCTGCTGCAGCTGTTCGCACCACGATGTGTCGATCGGCACGGAATCACGGAAAACGGGTTATTCCGTCGGCGGCCGCCAAATCTCTGACCAACGGCAGCGGCAGTAGCAGCAACAACGGTCACCAGGCCAACAAACGCGAACAAAATCAGCAACAACAGCAGAAACGCGAAAAGTATTCGGGTGCCAACTCCTCCACCAATTTAGGCGGCGGCGGGAACGTCACCAACAACCACCACCACGTCAAGTGCGAACACGGTCACGGTAAAACCAATTTTCTCGCAGCCGCCGTCGGCTCCTCCATGTCGGCGTTCTCGTCCGCTTCATCGGATCGGAGATCTTCGCCGAGTTCCTCGGGATCCTCCTCCTCCTCCTCCTCGTCCTCCTCGGCTCATCATCATAACCACCACCACCACCATCATAACCATAACCACCGTGCGTCGCCATCGGGTGGCAGTGGAGGTGGTCGCGGCTGCTCCGGTGACTCCGGCGGTCGCGGGTCGTCCGTCGTGCCGACCCCGGCGATTTACGCTCTGCCCGGACTGGTGGCGGTGGCCTGCTACTTGAACGCGCTGGGCGGTGACTTTGTCCACGACGACGTGATGGCCGTGTCTACCAACCGCGACGTAGTGGACGTGAACGGCGGACGCGGATCCATCCTGGACGTGTTCCGCGACGACTTCTGGGGCAAGCCCATGTGCGACAACACTAGTCACAAGTCGTACCGCCCACTCACCATCTTGACGTTCAGGTAAGACACCAATTTCCGTCTCGCTTCTAATTGTTATACTAAATGTTGCGCTTGACCATGACGTGACACTCACTTGGGGAGTTTGCGTGTTGTTCCTCCGACAACTTTATTCCATAAACCCTCTAATTCTATGCATTTCACATGTACACTGTATCATATGTTGTGTGATCAGAAGACACAAATACTACTGTATTTGACGAATCGCCGCCGAATTTATTAAATTGCGTTATGTCATATTTTTTTAATCCTGATGTATCAATTAACTCGGTACAGCTGTACACTAATACAGTCCTATCAACTTCAAACAAATAGGAAATTGATTAAAAATAGAAAAGGCACTTGTTGTTAATGGAACGCATTTCGTATAATGCAGTTTACTATTTGCATGTACGTGAATGTATTTTAATGTGCATAAACGCATTTATTTTAGATAACGCTGAACGTTAAATGATGTACCATAACGACTTGTTTAATTGCTATGTTTGAATACGACATGTGCTTTAAATATTTAAAAAATCTTTTCCAAAGCGAATAGTTTGATAATTCCGAATTATTTAAACAATTTCTGCTAATGAGTTCGATTCGTTAGTTGGTGATAGATGTAAATAGAATTTGGCAATTCGAATTATATTGTCTTTGGATTTCCGATGAAATGTAGTGGGCGGTACAAAAGTCAAGATTTTCTCCTAGCCGGTGTTGCTGTCCACCAACACCCGCTATATATATATATATATATATATATAAAAAAGAGTCAAGTCTCCAGTCAAGAGCGGTGGTGCCGTGGTTAGCCTTTACAGCAGCCGATCGGCGTTAATAAATACTGCATGGGTTCCGTTGGTGGCGGAAGACAGAGAAAGAGAGAGACTCCATCGCCTCGCCGTTTTCTGCCTGGTACTTGGCGCGCGTTCCGTCGGAATTTTAACGCAATTTCGGTGCGTGCGCATGTAAGGCCACGCACCTCTGCACGACATAAACATCTTAGCCAGGCATCTGCCGAACTCCAGGCGAAACCTTAAAGCGGCAAACCTGAAACGACGTCGCAAACTTTCGTTGGCGAATGCGCACTTTGAACTTGTTTGGAGGAGATTTTCTGAACAGGTTTTGGGCGCCTGAGCAGCGACCGAAAATTGTACAAAATAATAATTTTTATTATTCTGTGTAAATATAACATTTGCACAGAATACTAACATTCGGAACGACAGATAAAAGTTGTGAAGAACTAAGAATTTGATGTTTGAGTGAAATATAGAATTATCGAACTATTCTAATTTATCGGAAGAATGCTTCCAAATTAGCCGTTTGACCTGACGCCGTCCTTCAATTTTTCTTACGTTTTCAACTTGAAAGTTCATTACATATAACAAGTTGGAAATAGGTTAAACTGAAATTCAGCCGATTGAGCTGACGAAGAGCTCTCGCCATCCAGTTTATTTCTATTCATGTGGCTGCACTCGATTACCAGAAAGCAAATATATGTTTATTCCTTAAATTCAGAGTTCTCATAGTAGACATGCAAGCGGATTTATTATACTCATATTTGCACGCTCATGGTATAATTTTGTGAATAGACCAGTATTTGGTTGGGTTTGTGTGCACTCCATACACCAACAGCTTCACAGCTTTTGGGTCTTCCATCGCCGCCTTACATGTCATTATGTCTACTCTAGCCATTCAATACAGGTTGTGCATAAATTGGGCAATAAACTTGGCGACCGGGGCACGTCCCCATTCATGCGCGAATTGTATGACCAAAATGACGGTCGGTTTTGTGTTATTTTGTGTGTGCGGACTCATTTCATTGCTGCTGCCAGTGCAAATTATGTATTAGTCTAATAGACCGCCTCCACATAGCCAGGAATTTGCGAGCCAAGGCTGAATCACTTGTGTCGAAACCTCTTGAGCCCCGTGCATAACATTCGCTGTAGTTGTAATTATGGATAGCAACACAATATCGAGAGAATCACCATTTTGAAAATATTTACTATTGCATAACTAATTATAGCTGAACGATATTTTACAAATGGTCATTCGCACGAAAGCTCGCATTCAAAGCGCAGTAACGGCGTAAATAAAAAGATATACTGTAGATATATCTGAAATCCTACCTCAAAAAATGACAAGCATCGCCTTAAAATCTTTTGTGTAACGTACTCTGTATCAAAGCATAACTACTCAGTATAAAAACATAAAATCTTAATACAAAGTTACAAATGTCGTCGGTTAGTATAAAAGTGCAAATGACAGATATTTTGCTACCAAACTCTGTTCTCAAATTGTTTGACCGGTTGGCTAAGCCTGATTTTCGGCATCATCAAAAACGCTGCAGTTTCGGTCTCGAACAGTAAATGGATTTCACTGATTCATGAAACATAAACTTCACAGTAAATAGTAATCATCAGTTGTTCGGTTCGATTAACCATTTCCGTCTGAATTCGCCGTATTTTGGCTACGACAGTCGTTTCCCCCTCCCACCCCCGAATAATCCAGGAAAGGTGTAATATTTTATTTAATTTCTAGAAATTTGATAAGTTCGCCTGGGATTGAGTCTCTTAGGAGGTTGCAAAATCTGAGTCTCGCAGGAATACATTTGCCTTGGCATTATTATAACCGAGCAAAGAGTGAGTGAAAGAGAGAGAGAGAGAGAGAGAAGAAATCTTGTCCGATTTGGCTTGATCTCCGATTTAATGGCCCCACTGCTTACGCAATGTTCCGAGAACACTCGCCGAGTTTTCTCTCCAATACAAAAGCCGTTCGGCAATTTATTTTTCGTTTGTGAGAGAGCGAGAGTTCGCGTTCTGTGTTGCCGGCATTGGGCGGCGAGCGTGTGCGCACCTCGATCGAAGAAAGTCGAAATATCGTCGACGCCATCCGAGATCGATATATTACGCTATATTTATATTGTATAGCTTCGAGTTCCTTTACCTGCAACGCCCACCCCCTTCTCCTTCCGCATAACCCCCCTCCGTCCCCTCACTTCGAATATACTTCAATCCTCCAACTGTGAGATGTGCGCCTATATAGACCTATTGTACAATTCAGAAGCCTATGCTGTATGTATCTGTGTGTCTGTAGAGACCTCACTCGCGTTCGATACCGCTCAATATATATTGTCTTGCTTGCTTGTTTATCTGGAAGGTAGTCTATATATAGGAACGGATTATAATAATATTTGAGAGATACCATTTGGTATAATATTGGCATTGACTGCAATCTTATGGCGTCGTATCGGAATACCTCCATCGAATGGATTTGGATTGGAAGAATTGGGAACACAAGCGTAGCAACGAATAATCTCTATTTCTACTTTTTCTATGTTATAATTTTGAAGATGTTTTCTTTTCACAAATTTAATCAAATAAAAGAATTACTCGATTGCCAGAGTGGTTGGAATGATATGATCAGCGTGGTTGTAATGAACAGAGATTTTTCACAATTAACTCCAATTGTCTTTCATCCAGCGTGTCCCAACATTATTTTGCTGAGGAAAAATAAAAACAATTTTGCTTGTGTATATTAAACGCCTACGAAGGAATTTAGTGCACATTTCGTGAAGTGCTGATATTCACTTAACCAAATATTTATTTAAAATGTTAACCGAGAACATGGCAGCGGCACCCGACATAACGTATACGCTTTAGGCATGACTCCAGCTAGATTTAACGATGCTCTTAAGACAGTCGCTATACTTAATCAGTAAGAGGAATTGCACGCAATCCGACGCTGAAGTGCGTTTAGTTAGCGGCGCGTTTTGCGAATAACAATATACATGTGTTGTTGCTGCCCCGGGCGATGCGAGAGTTGGCAATCACTATATGCACGCTCAGTCGGAACTTAATGCGATTGCCGGCGTTCGAATGAACGTAAACAATGAGAACGGGAAATAAGTTGCCCGTGTGTATAGCCATTGTGTATGACAGCGATTGGTGCCCTCTGGTGGCCTTAAAGAGAATCGGTTGCCTCGTTGCTGCAAAAATTGATCGATGTTCGGAGAACAATCGTTCTTGGCTGCAGTAATAGTTTCCAAAACTTAGCTGACCCAGCGCCACTAACGGTGACAAATGTTACTTCCAAATAACATCCGATTGACGTGATGAGCGCCACCTACTAATACAATCCATAGGAACAACGTGGGTAAGAACGAAGAGATGTTTTCAATTCGCTTCCGCTTAGTAGACAGTTGCAGACTAATTTTAATTGGAAAATTGCAAATTTGGAATGTTGTAATTGAACACAGAATTTAACTGTGCTAATTACAAACGCGTTAAAACCAGAGGACTCGATAATTTACAAGGTCCTTTTAAACTATTAAAGCAATTAACTTGGTTAATTAGATCTATGCAATAAAATTAATTTTTTTCTCTTAAAATGAACATCTGCCAAGCATATTCAAGGGGATGCAGGAGGCTATGCAGTAGGAAAGAATGACAAGCCATTTTGCGATTCCATTAATTGTGGGCAAGCAATTAATTATTGGTCATGCCCAAAGAGAAGAAAAATCAAAGTTGCCCAACCGAAATAAAGCTCGAGTGGAATCGATCAAGGCTAATGTCGCTCTGCTGCGCTGACAACTCGTGCGTTGTTCACCAGCTAAATTGAATACAAAAAAATGCTATAAATAAGGGCCACGTCGACCCAGAATAGGCCTAACGCACGTCCGTGTGTTGACAATGACACAGGCGAGATCGCGTGTTCCGTGAGAATTAGTCCTGATATCATGATGTATTTGTGTGGCTTTTGTCTTGCAGTGTTGGCCCGTTGGCAGAAAAAGCAGAGCGAGGGCGAAGGAAGAAGCAATGGGTCGTAGTGGGTGGTGACGACGGTTGCGTTGGTGGCGAGATTCAGTCGGAGAAAAATCGCGCGAAATGTGTCCGGCCCGCTCCAAATGACATATTTATGCGAGATATAAATTTATTTCTTGTCTGTCGTCGAGTTATTTTCTGCAGGATTTGCGCCGCCATTTATCATTTTCGCTCGCGTCGGACCGGCAAGGAGCTATTTACTAGGCTAGAATGCGTGTGCAGTTTCTAGTCGCCACACTGCTATTCTCGGTGTCGATGGTCTTGTCACCGTTAGCATCAACCAACCTTGACAACTATACAAATGCAATGAGGAAGATGAAAATTAGAAATATCTTTAATATTATTCTTATTTGTAATTGTAATTTTAGTGTAAAATTCTGGAATTGAGGTGCTCGATCATAGTGCATTTACTTTTTTAAATTAAAAAATGTTTCGACGTGTGCAACTACGAGCAATTTAAGATTAAAAATAGTAAACCAAGTAAAGCTAATAATCAATCGATTTAAACCATGCGACTCCTCAAGAGGAACGATTTTTTAAAATCGTTTTTCTGATAACTACTGGCCAATTTATTCGATTAACGCATTGCCGTCAGCAGTAAACAACGTGAGTAAAAAACAATGAGGTGTTCAGAGCAAAGGAATCAGAATTTATAATCGCTTTTGTTGATACACGTAATAGTACATTTTTTTAATATTAAAAAAAGTTTCGATGTATATATTGCTACGAGCAAGATAATTTTAAGAAAAAAAGGAAAGGCTACTAAAAAAATCAACAGTTAAATCACGTGACACCTCCAGGGGGAACTATTTCTTAAAATTATTTTCTGGTAACTCTACTGGCCAATTAATTAAATCCAAGCATTGCCGTCGGGAGTAAACAAATGCCGCCCATCTAATAGGCAGCCTAGACAGAGACACACACATTCTAACATTATACTTCATTGGTTGCGAGTGTCAGGCGTGTGTTCGCCATGAGCAGGCCACATATATTTTATTTTCGCCGGGCGTTTTAAACTTCTTGTGCATGTGTTGGCAGATCGGAGTTGCGTGGTGTGGTGATATATGGTTGTGGCCTATTTCAAATAAACGCTTGTGGCAAGTTCCTGCCATGTGTACACATCTGTATGTACGATTGCGGCAGTTGACAGTTTCTGACGATGCCATTTTCCTAGTCAAAACTCTGCGTCCACTGTTTTGTGACTCAGACTGCCTTCTCTTTTGACTGCAGCTGAGGGACGATAGTCGCGGAACCTTATTTCTGACTCCAGATATTCATTGTTCCATGTGAGGTTGTGGTGATATACGTGGGTCACTTAGTTTGTTCAATGATTGCGAAGGTGATGCTTTTACAGTGACCATGATGACGAATTTGGGATTTTCCGCCTTTGACTATGAATCGTTGACAGTATTGATTTTACTTTTGACGTCGCACTTGTGGTGTGTTCCCATTGACTCATGAAAATAAAAATATATATTATCATTTATTTGACTGAAACATAATGTTTACAACTGATGCTCAGAACTTTGGTTTAAAGAAACGTACTGTAAATGCCCTCTAGTGATAATTGCGAGATTTAGATGCGGTTTTAAAAAAATGCAGGTTTCGGTTCTTGGTTACCGGCGTTCGTACACTTTGATGATCTCATGAAGATGTACCTGAAATTCCCGGAAGCAGAAGGCCGCCGCCAAAATTCGGCGAATCGGAAGTGACACTTTGGTGGCGAAACCATCCTTCAGTTTGGGCACGTCTACACCGCAGTCGAGTTGGCTAAAGTGATGGACATGTGGAAGTGGTAGTTTTTCCTGGGCGTGTTTTGGTGGTGGCAACTGTGGCAGTAGTCGGCACTTGAGATATAGGTTTTTGTACGTCCCATATAGCCTGTGTGTATAGGGGGCTGTTCGGCAGAGGCAAATGAATTTACACGCCTCCTCTCCATATCTCTCTCTGGACTGACGTTGTCCGGTTAATAATTAACGGTTGTTGGTGTTGTGACTGACACGGCTGCGTTAACCGCGGTTAAAGGGATATATCCACTGGGGGAAGATTATCGGCGCCACGGTGCGCGAGCTCTCTCTCTTTCGTCTCTCGGCCGCGCCACCGGTCTGGCCGCTCGCCGCAGTGACGTCATACACTGTGGCGTGTGTTTGTGTGGAGTGGGTGCCGAGGTCTACGGGGGGCCAGTCGAGGTCCTACGCGCCACAGGAGGTTATTGACCCGCAGCGCCATCTCTCTCTCTCTATTGCGCTCTCTGAGGATTCTATTCAATAGCGTCGGATGCTAAAGTTCCATTCACATTTGGAGCATTTTACGTTTTGCTCCGTGTAAATGTTATTTTGTTTTGGTTTCGCGAGGGCACGCAAGGATAGATTTCAAGTGACCACGCTGGAGATTTTTAAACTCACGCACGTGTTTGGGGGAAAACAAAATAACATTTCGATGGAACAGAACGCGAAATCTTCTCAAGTGTAAACCGCGCTTAAGTTTCGTGCGCTCAGATTGTCACAAAGACACCTAAAATGTGATGCGATATATGCTAACTTCTATTTACACTGCAATATATTTATCGAAGTCTGTCTTAAGTTTGAGAAGAAATGTTTCAGTAACATTGAAAACTCACAAACGACGTAACGCAGCTTAATGAAATATGGGCTGGATGCAATTCCGCAAATGTCGAAGTCATGGCAATTTATTTCAGGTGTCGCTTTTGCGTTTTTCTTGAGATATTAGCAGTTTAATGTACCATCGCCATCGCTTAACATGAAAATTCGAATATGACGTCTCCTTGGTCGACAACGAGAGTGTCATTCTTCTTTTCACGAACCCTGCCTGCAAATGAAAAGCATATTTTTCCGAGCGAAACCGGACGATTTAACTACAGTTCTTTTTAAAAATTAAAATGCAACGGTATAGGGGTGTTCTGTCGCATCTTTATATTGAGCTAATTAATTCCAGCTGAATTACTCTTCAAAATCAACGATAACGTTTATAACATGTATAGACATAATGCAGAAATACTAAATTTCGAAATATAAAAAATATTTGATATCATTGGATTTTTTCTTGTCGAAACCATCGCTGAACGCATTAATTTGTGTTGAATTTAAAAATAACCCGATTGTGCACCTAAAATACCAGTCAGTTTCTCTTTAAACAAGAAAAACTTTTTTTT
>JAQGBY010008481.1:0-10613 GCA_034698785.1 Mycogona germanica
TGGCCTCGTCCCTGTCGTTTGGCTGGGGTGGTGAAATTAGCGGGGTCAAGAGTGGTGAGGCCGTGGCTGATGGAATATTTAAACGGGATCTCTGGAGGATACATGGAAGCGCTTCGTATCATACCTTATGTGAAATTCAAATTCTATGGTATGATTTTTTTTTGTATTATTCACTGAAGTGTTCATCACAACAGGAGTTTCTGTACCCCTGTCAGTGCTTAGGCACTATGTGAGGGCCACATTGCAATGCCCAAAAATGTTACAAAGCTTAAATGTTTGTGCGGCCATTTGAGGTTAGAGGGTATGAACGATAGTCCTTGCATTGGTTTGCATGTACTTGATTAACGTACTCATGAAGACAGCTTCGAATGTGTACTTATAGCCATGGCGCTGAAATGGACCAAAGTGAGAGGGAAAATTGTCGTTTTCTGCTCGCTGCTGCTTGCGGTTCTGCTCTACCTGATGATGACTTCTGTCGCCATCTCCCGACCCAAGCCTCCGGCGGTGCCTCAAAACGTTGTCCCCATTGACCTGGTCAGTGAGACCCTGACCAGTCCGGGCTGCCACTCCAGCGTCTACATGGTCGTGCTGGTCGGCTCTCATCCAGACCACTGGGAGGTGCGAGACGCCATCCGGCACACCTGGGGAAACCCCAGGCTGGATAAGTTTCCCTTTAAGCTGGTTTTTCTTTTTGGTCAGGTGAGCTATACACCCTCTGTGACAATTAAAATTTCAATAATGTCATCAGACAGCACTGGAAGGGCCCATAGCTATGGTCGGAAGACTAGATTGATTTGATTTTAACGGACCCTGCGTTTAAGTCTGTATTAAATATATGGGCAAGAAATGTTTGTTACGCTTTGAAAGCTAAGACAATGTAAATACAAGATAGACGATGTACTGAGGCACGAAAAGCTTGTGTTTTATGAATTTTAAAAAATCGCAGTAGTGGCAATAAACTGGTTTGCAATTATAGAGTGATAGCAAATGTTTCCTGAATGACTCATTACTTTGAATGATTTCAAAGCGTTTGACAGAGATGTTCGTGCAACATATCGCAATGGTTTCCTAAATGACAAACTAATTTGAATGATTTCAAAGCGTTTGACCGAGATGCTCGTGCAACAGATAGCAAAAGTTTCCTGAATCACTCACTACATACATTGAGTGATTTCAAAGCGTTTGATAGACTCAATATACTCAATATGAAATTGGTCACAGTTACACTTTTTTATTATTATTTCCAATCAACTGTAGTCAACCGAACTATATGCGTTCTGTATCCTTCATGGTGCTTAGGCACTATGCGAGGGACTTAATCGTGTTTTAAAACGTGACTTAATATTGAGCAGTTAACCCAGCTTGGATTTGGAGTACGACTCGTCGTAGCCCAGTTGGTTGCAATTGACTGGCTCGGCGGCCCCGGGTTCGATTCCCGGCGCGGTTCTCGAAAGGTTCGATCCCGGGGTACTGGTCGTTCCCCTAGCATAGTGCCTAAGCACCATGAGGGGATGTAACGCCTGTAGTGCGGTTGACTACAGTTGATTGTGGGAAAAATTGGTCGAACGCTTTCATTTACTCATTACAGGTGCATAAGCTAATTTCATTGTCGTACCATTCACATGACTATCGATCCAAACTGAAAGAGTTGTGAAATGCAAAAATCATATTTGCAATTCTGGAGTTCTCATGATTTATATTATACTGTTTTTATTTATTGTTCCAAATTTTACGAAATCTCGCATATCAAAAATGGCGATTTGATTTATAATGTGAACCGTTTCGAACATGCTCCTTAATCATATCTAAAACGGTAATTTTTTATGCATTTCAAAATAATATATCAAAGTAAACAAATATTAATGATCATTTAGACCAAAATCTCATATTACATCCTGTATGTTATGAGATTCAGGATTTGAATCAACACAAACTGTGTCATCAGTTGGCTGGGGATTGGAGGTGCGGGTACTTTCAGCCTACAGATGATATCCCAATTAACTTTTTTGCGTTCATCTCCATGTAAGTTTAGTGGCTAATTTTTGTGGTTTCGTCCCCCTTACAGCCGGCCCAGTTGAACACCCGCCGTGCTCTGGCCGCCGAGAGTGCCAACCATGGTGACATAATCCAGGGTGACTTTCTCGACTCATACCACAACATCACAGCTCGCGACCTGATGGGCATGCGCTGGGCCGCCCGACACTGTGCTGCTGCCCGGTTTGTCATGCATGCTGATGATGACGTGGCCCTGGACATCTATACTTTGCTAGATGTCCTGCAGCAACGCCGTTTCAATGAGGAGACAACTGATTTCATGGCCTGCTTTTACGTGACTCGCAATGCTAGTGTGGAGCGGTCTGGCCGTTATGGTATGCACCGTCTCGACTACCCGGCCGACGTCTACCCTGACTTTTGTCATGGCTGGATGTATGTGTTGACGCCGCGCCTAGCTCGCCGGTTGGTGGACGCCTCACAAACTCTGGTGCCGCCTTTCTGGATCAACGATGTCTACATCACAGGAACACTGACTAGGGTGCTGAGAGTGCCAGTGGTTGACTTAGAGGTACGGTATGCACTGCCTTGGAACCTTCCTAACGAGGTGGCCAGTGGCCGGAGCATCATGTGTGACGGCCAGCCGTACGTGGTGCTGCCCACCCAGGCCCAGGCATGGCTCACCCGTTCTCTGCAGCATTTATTTTTAGAGCAGGCCAGGACGTTCCAGCTGCCGCGTCATGAGTATCCTGTCACACTGACTGTGGCAGGTACGGCTAATGTCACGCCGGATTACAAATACAATACAGCAGGTGGCTTATGAAACAACAGAATTGTTTCAAAACAATTTAATCTTGCTTAAAAATTTGTCCTTCATTTTTGGTTCAGTGGTTGTAGCGGCCATCTATTGATAGGAGTTTCGATTTTATAATGTTTTCTTCTATGAAGGAAATTATATACAACTTGGATATTGTAATGGTTATAACGTTGGATCAGTAGGTCGTTTGGTTCTAGTCCATAGCAATTTCATGTATACATATAGATTTGATGGGAGCTTTTTGGTGGGTTTACTGGTCAGCCTCCAGCCTAAATGAAACTCATTTGAAAATAGGAACTCTGGAAATCGAGGCAACAACATTTTGAATCAAATTTAGCATGATGTTTCGGTGACTTGCATGAAATTTGTTTTGTTCGGAGCGATCTGCAATCAAGATTCATTCAGTTAGCCAGTTTGGCATTCACCTTTTCTGTTCATAATTATGAGTGTTGTTATTTCAATGAAGTGTTGCGACAAAATCGAGTCACGATTCTGATATTTTTTTTTATTGATTCACTGAAGTGCGGACACAACAGGAAGATTCTGTGCCCCTCTCTGTGCTTAGGCACTTTGTGAGAGGCACATTTTAATCGAAAGACATGTCATCGGAAAACCATACTCTGTACTTGGGCCCATGTTTTTAAATAGTCTTTAAAAGTTGACAATTTCTCGGAAACTTGGGCTTTATCCTCTGTAAACGTCTTCCTATTTGGTGACTTTTCATGTTGCGCCATTTTTGTCTTCCTTAAAAATGTGATAGCAAATATTAAAACGAAATAGAAACAAAAACCATTAAGTATTAATTTTTTATGAGCTTTACATGAGCAGCACAAAAAATTACCCCCCCCCCCGAATTCACTATTTTTAACAACAAATTTCATTTATCCTCGATACTGTTTTGAAGGGCTTCGTATCTTCAAACAAAATATATACTATGGGCTGTAAATGTGCATTATACTTTTTTAAGTTTTAAAATATTGTGTGTTACAACGAGCAAAAGAAATGTTTTATATAACTGAACCTTGTCACGAAATTTTATGAAATACTGAAAAAAAGTTATACTTGAATACTCGTGTACAGAACAAGTTCTCATAAATGTTTTTGCTAGCTGGGTGCAATTTTGTTTTTTAAAAAGGGTAGTAGATTGTAATTGTACATGCATATGTGCAGTGTGCCTGTAAAATATTCAGATAAAATATGCTTATCTAATTTATTGAACTGTCAAAATTATTTTCATGCTTTGTCCCAGAAAGATGTATTTGTGCTGTGCCTCGCCCGATTTTACTGTGTTGAAATTAATCGTGATAGTTTTTTACAATAAGGCACATGAATCGAGTGATGGCTATTACAGGCAGCGCCTATGCGTGATAGTTTTGTTGACCGAATGAGTTATCCCAGTTCAAGGGGTGATCGGGGTTGGACCACGCTCCCCGCTTCGTTTCTGGTCTCCTTGCTTCGGGCGTTTGGTCGACTCTGGAGGGGGGGAGAGAGAGAGGTTGACCCCCCTTAAATTTGCTGAACATAGCAATATTTATTTTTTACTCTGCAATCCGCAATCGTCACACTTAATTTTATTTTTTAAATTGCGCATCGCGCAGATTTAACTTGGCAATCTGTTATGATGAGATGTAGATAGAATCTTACCACAAAAGGTTACAAGCATCGCCTTAAAATCTTTTGTGTATCGCATTGGTAACTTTAAAGGTTTCCGAAAGGGCTATTGATAGCCAAGAACATGGTAAAAAGAATTCCTTTGTATTATTTCAATTTATTGGGTAGTGACGAAAGTATTGATTGGGTTCGATCATTTTGTCGCCTGTTTCGCAAATTCTTCGTTTCTGTTAATTTTTTGTATCTTACCGAGTCTTGCTAACTCGGTTCCGTTGCCCAGTCGTGTCCTGGGGTTTGTTCTTTCTTTGTTTTTTAATCTCTTATGTCACAATTATTGATGAGAAACATCTGTCGAATAAAATTAACACTCATAATTTATTTTGCACAAGTGGAATAAACGAAAAAAAAAAAGAATATTTTAAGTATTTGGTGGGATAGAGTGATATCCCACCAAGTACTTAAAATATTCTTCTTCGACAGATGTTTCTCATCAATAATTGTGACATAATAAGAGATTAATCAGTTTTTGAACATAGTTCACAAATTTTGATTACAAATCAAAAATAGTTTACAAATCACAAAGTACAGTTTCATACTTTATTAATTGAATCAATTACATGTACAAACAGCTGGGTTTAGAGTGATGCTGTGTGACGCGTGTTTTGAGTAAATTCGAACAGTTTTTGATTGGATTGAGTTTAATTTTATATTATAGTTGCATACTTTAATTGAATTAATTTGCTAATCAACATTCGATTTAAAGAACTACTTTTTAAAAAGAAATTGGGCTTTGTGCTGATATAACTCATTAAATGATAACAAATCGCGAATTATAAAGATTTAGAAATGTTTATAATCCGATTTTCGACCCCCCCCCTACTGCTTCTTTGACAAGTCGAAGTGAAGTGACGCATCTCAAAAATATAAAAGTTTTCATTACATGAAAAATATTTAATTAAATTCAATTCGAATCGCCATCTACAGTATGAGTACTAAAAAGAGAGTGGATTAAAATTAACAATATGAAAACATTCATCAAATGGAATGAATGAGAAATAGAGAATTTGACAAGGTCTCCACGTTTGATGGTTATCAATAGTTTATGCACAAAATATATTTCGTTTGCGAAATAGTGAAAAAGTGACATCATCTGTATGTCTTTTTTAAATAATAAAAAGCAGATGTCATTTGTGCATAGCGATCATCACATTTCGAATTAAAACTACTTCTACGAGTATAATGTATATGTAATCTGTAAGTACTGCAAATATTTTAAATAAAATTCTATGTCCCGTTTTTCTGCTTTGACAATTTGTATAGGGAAATTCTGGCACAGGAATATTATAAAAATTATTACACTTTCTGGTGCCCTCTGGTGGCATTGTTCGTTGCAATTGTAGTAGTATATATCTGATCAGAGAAATATCGTATACTCTTATACTTTTAGCATTTAGTTAATATTTTTTACAAACCACCCAAAAAGTGTTCCCAACGCTTCTAGTGGTGAACTGTAAGCTGCGTTTGCGACAATAACAACTTGTCGCCATCTATGTCTGATAACGAAGGGGGTGCCATCTAGTGAAAAGGTGCAGCGTCCATAGTTCCAAATGACGCATGATGACATTTTTGGTGTTAAAAAATTGCTTTGGCGCTGTTCGTTAAGTCCTCAATTCACCGTGATTGATCGCGCATCCTTAAATTGGGCCTGCAGCACCTCGGCCAGCCTCGCTTCCGCCCTCGTCGGTCCTACCCGGAACAGGTCGCCACTATCGGGATTCAAACCTCTGTTTGCCTGTTCGCGCATGTCCCCGTACGAATCGGTGTAGCCGATCCCCAGCAGATCCCGTGCCATCCCCAGTGCCTCCACCAGCTCCCCCGTTATGTACACGTCGTTGATCCACAGTGGCGGAATTCGGCCCGCGAGAGCCGCTAGCTTGCCGGCCGTGCTCGGCGTCAGCACGTACATCCATCCCTGACAGTAAGTAGCGTACCGGTCGGCGGGGAAGTCCTGGTGGGCGACGCCGTAGCGGCCGTAGCGTAGGACCCGCGCTTCCACCATGACCTGGAAGCAGGCCAGCAGGTCCTTGCGACCCGCGAACTGCGGGCTGGCCAGACGTTGTACCAAGTAGTAGGGGTCGAAGGCGATGTCGTCGTCGACGCGGATGACGTAGCGGGCGTCGGTACATTGTTTCGCGGCCCAGTCCAGACCCATCAGGTCACGCAACGTCACGTTGTGGTAAGAGTCGTTAAAGTCACCTTGTAGAATGTCGTGGTGAAGGGCGTTCTCGAGTTCCAGCGATTTCTGCTGCTTCGCTTTGGCGAGCTGTACTTGCGATGCGATTTGGAGCGCGTCGTCAAAATTTGTTCCAAGAATGAAAGAGAAATGCGAAATTTAGTTCAAGCTTCACGTTTTGTCTCACAAAGTGGTCAATATAATTTGAACTTGGAAGATGACTTATAGGAGTTATAGCAATGAATCAAAATTGTAAGACATCAGCCCTTCTTCGTAAACATATCTTGCAGATGTTATTTTAATGTCAATTCTTAATTTTTGAGGGGCTCGTAATTTTCAACTAAAGTGGGTTTACTAAAGACAAGACAGGGAATTTGCGCAAGATGACGTAATCGGCGCGACATGACGTACACTGTATGACGTCCCTTTTTACATGTTAATATGCTGTCACACGTCGTATAGAAAAAGAGAAAACGTGCTAACACCCCCTCTACCATTTTTATGATATCTGTTAGGTGCCATGTCGCAATAGATTTGCAATAAACTTGTTTTCCTGAAAAACAACCGGACGTCAAGAAAATGTCATTACCATGCCGAATAGAAAGACGATCTTGAACGGTCGACCAGTGATGTTGGGTCGTCCCCAGTAGCGCCGCAGCACGTCTCGCACCTGACTGTGGTCAGGATGCGATCCGACCAGCAGAAGGGCGAAGGTGGTCTCGGGACAGGATGCCATCGGCCACGTGTAGTTGAGCGCGGGCAGCATCTGCACTGGCACGTGGATGGGATCCGCCTCGTAGACGGAGGCAAGCGTCAGGACAAACACCAGGGCGCAGGTGCTCAGCGCCGCGGCGGCTAACACGGTTGGTGGCAGGCGTTCCCGATGATGGCGCCATCGTCGCGGTTCCGCCTCCTGCGGCCGCGTCATTCCTAGTTCTTGCCAATAGGTGGCTTTGGGTTTTTCGGCAGGTCCCCTTCACTTTTCGCAATAGAAATCCGTCGCTGGTGCACTGTGAAATAAATACATGGGCAAGATTACTAAGTGACTCAAGAAATACGATTCTGGGGTTCATGAGAATCAGTTGCATATCGCTCCTTCGAAAGTATATCGATGATCAGAGATAAAACCCCTCATTAAGCTCGATCTGAACCATTTGAGATTCGGCAACTTAACGACACCTACGCGCACACATATACACACGCTCATTTGGCGTTCCCAGTGTCACAAGCGGCGACAATTGCAATCAGTCACCACCTGCCACATGAATGAATAATCGCCTCCTGGCGATAAAGCGCAGCTCCCGCACAAAAGCGATCTTACTCGCGGGCTTATCGCAGGCAAAGTAATTTTGCCTTGTTTTTCTCCATGTATTCCAATAATTTATCCATATGCACATTGTACGTGCAAAAAGACGCGCGTTTACATGTACTGTTCACTGTGCTACGGTCACTAGATACGCGTTTTCAATTTACCCTTGGACTTTGAGACGCTCTCGAAAAGTTCTCCGAAATATTTGTTAAAGAGATCCACTAGCGTGTCGAACCAAATTCCAGAGGTCCAGCTGGAATCGACTCCGCGATCAGGGGAATAACAGCTCGACACCCTAAAACTCGTCGTAGCCCAATCGGTATTGGGGAAAAAGTTATCGCTTCAGTAATTTAAATGACCCACTGAACTCAGTTTCCAAAAGTTCACAAAAGTGCTGGTCTGTGTTTTTGCACAGCGACCGTTAATATGAAATCCAAGTAAAAATAAAATAAAAATTCCAAACGTGTAGAATGTGACTTGTCTCACTCAGGATGACGCAATCCTTGTTGTTTGTTCATTGTAATTCAGTTAAGCTCACTAGTCTCACTTATACATAGTCATCCCAGGTGAAACCGCGCGAAAACGTTCAATCCAGAGTCGCCTTTTCGATCAGTTAATGTCAATATATCGCCCTCATTACAAATACAAGTAGTTTGCGCAGTCACACTCACACCTTATAGAGGAGTCGGTTCATTCGTTGACAGTTGTTGTTGACAGGTGGACTAGCTCCGGTACAGGTGGTGGCGCAGCTTTCAAGTTGCCAATTGAACGCCCAGGCAGGTGTCATTTGAGTGTTCGAGTTTCGAGGTCATGCTAAGCGCTTTACTTGGATTCTCCTGTCTGCTCGTCGATTCGGAACTTTTGTAAGGCTGTTGCTGCGGCAGGTAAAAGTTTGCACAGGGCGTGTGAGTGTGTGTATATGGTAACGCATTTTACAGGTGGTGTCCGAAACGTGGTCGAACCGAGATGGTGGTAGGGACTATCCTAAAAATGTTGTACCACATTTAATTCTCCATTAGACTTTTTGCAGTTTTACTTTTTCGTTCAGCTCGTATGTTTTTTTTTTAAATTCCGAATTAGACTTCTCGATTGTTGAACGCTTTAATGATTCAATAGGCAGGTGTTAAGATGCTTCGGCACCGGGACGCCTCCAATTAATGTTTCGATATTGAATTTTTAAAAGATCCAATGGGCGAGAACATTCTATACATCTACCAAGCTTCAGCAGCATCTGTACTTGTACTTCGTACCTTCGGGATCGAATAAACAATAGGCTGGTCCGGGAATCGAGCCTGATCAGCACATATCTAGTCGTACAAGTCTGTTTGTAGCGTGATAGTTAATTCGGTTGGTTAACTGACGTGTCACCATAGTAACTATCGCTCACAGAGATTCGTGTTACGGTGACGTATTTTTTTATTTGTTTTGTCCAACTGGAAACCTTGTTTTGAATATTTGCTAGCTTTTCCAGATGGAGCAAAACATTTGAGCGAATTCCAAATGGTTCTGTGAATTTACGCATGTTCCTTCAGTGGCAATAATTTGCGTCGACGGTGGTCGGTCCCCAATGCAAAAGCGCTGAGTGTTGTTAAGACAATTATAGTTTGCGCAATATCGGCTGGTGTAGCGCTGGGAAAAACTTTAGAACACCCGCATAACCCGCTCACCACCGCCAAACTGGTTTCACTCTTGCAATTGTACAATATTATTGCCCATTTATATACCTTTTACCTTCTTCCTCCTGCGCTGTTGTTAAACACGAAAACGTGACTCTGCATTCCATTGTTTGAGTCCACGCAGGAGGAAGGCGGAGGGAGGGAGAGAGATAATTGCCCGCGGTCATGCAAGGTTGCCTACAAAACACCTCGCTATTACTATACATTGGAAAATGTCGATTGTCTTTCAGGTGGAGGCGTCGAGCCTTTCAGCATCAACGCCGGTGAATGGTAAACGGGAACATTCGATTAGATTTGTAAGATTTTTATGGAGAAGCTAGCCTTCTTGCTAGGATAGAACCAGCACATAATCCGACAGGTACAGAAATGGTGGATATTTGAAAATACTTCCTCGCTGACCAACGCTACACTCCGTCATAGTCACCGAAAAAATTTGAAGATATTTAAAATTTGGATACTTTACTTACTGGGCCACACGAATTGAATCCCACTGCTTCGGCACCATTCTATTTAGATTTGTAAGTTACAAACGTTCCGTCCGTTCAAGTACTTATTTGTCTTGTTGGATGCAGGTAATATCACCAGGCACTGATAGCCTCAAAACTATCCAATGGAGTGCGTCACTTGCAAAATCATTTTTTATTTGCGCGATACTTCTCGGTAGAATAGTTTTAGCAGCTGTCGCGAAAGTAGACACTCAATGAATGTTATAATCAATGTGCACTCGGTCGAAAGCTTTCATTCGATTATGTTACTACAAGTATATTTTTGGCGGCGGCTTGCAATGGTATTGAAAGAAATGGAAGTGAATAAGTATTTTTTAAGTTAATGTACACAAAATATTCATCGATTTATTTTATTTCAGTATTATTAATCAACAATAAATAATTAAATGACCATTTGCCGAAAAAGCAAAACGTTGAAAGCTAGATAGATATAGCAGTGTAATCCGACAGTTACAGTAATGGTGGATAT
>JAQGBY010008482.1:0-10613 GCA_034698785.1 Mycogona germanica
TGGCGTCTCCACATCAAAAGCATGACGTCGTCGATTGCACGAGACAACCAAGTAAACCAGACAACAGTTCCAACCAAACACACCAGATAACAGTTCCAACCAAGCAAACCATATAACAGTTCCAACCAAGCAAACCAGATAACAGTTTCAACCAAGCACACAACACCACATACTATTGCCGGAATAATATATTCAATATAAAAATAAAATAATATCAAAAAACATAAAATAATCAAATAGATATTTTAAAAATGATTCGTTTTCAATTTAACATAACAATTGACAAACGATTGAAAATCCATATTTTTAAATAGATAAAAAAACCATGTTGCGGCACCACTGCATGACGTTATTATAGCACGTAAAAATTCGAATTTTTCAAAATGTCTAAAATGTAAACGACAACCAGAATATCGTTTGCGTTTATCGTGTGTTATCGCGTAAACGTAGAATAGCCAGTTAATTTAAACAATTAATTTTTTATTTCATTAGTGAATACTGTAACCCAGGCAAAGCCGGGCAACATTCTTGTGATTGCATAAAGTTACCTAGATATTGTTTATTTGATTAAGCAAAATTTTAGAAATATAATAATCGAATTGCACAAAGTGGCAACAGATTTATGCGCCAAAAGTTTAATTTGCGAGAAGCGCAATTTCTTTTAAACCTTTCCCTTAAATCTCATGATTTGTGTGTACACGGTAATGACAAGGTCAGGCGAACTTTCAATTGCCGCCGCTAGTGGAGCTTATTTTCTGGCAATGGGCTATCACCTAGACACAATATGTTAATGTTAATGTAGAACGATTTTCAATTATTTGTTTTCACCGAAACCTTTGTCGTTCAATTATGAACCCATCAATCATCACGTAACTCCATTTCTAATTTTAATTCAATAACCTCCTAGTTCCAAATAATTTACCTACACTGCTATCAAAACCGCATACATCAACCTTGACAACAAACAATAGAATAATTCACTTCATCGTCATGCTTGTGTCCCCACTAGATGTCCTTGAACTCAATTTACTTTTCGTGTGCCCTATGGACGCTGATGAATCGGTGCAATCCACTGATTTGAGTGGTCACCCAAAGTCGTTACCCTCCGCTTAAAGAACGGCAGAAAAGACATCGACAAAAACAAAGTGAGGCAATGAAAAAAATGTTATTATAATATACGTTGCTTGGCGGTATTTCTTCTTTTTTCTTTTCTTTAACTGACATACATTTGGGATCGTCCCATTTCGTGGTACAGTGACATTTTCACTGCTAATGCCCATTTTACTCGTGGAGGTGCTGCGGTAAAATATACAAGTGTCTACTGGTGGCCGCACAGACACGTATACAATTATGATAATCAGATGAGGTGTACCAAAAAAAGGAGGAAGAAAAAAAGATGTGATAATAATAAACGCCTCGTCATTGAATTGGAGATGGGGCGATGGCGTCCTAACCGTTCCTGATGGAGGCCATTGCACTGGCAGATGGCGCTGGGCGGCGCCACCACACATGCCATGTTCAACTTGACTTTGCCAGGATTTTCTAGGCAGGTTTTCTTGAAGGGTATTTGGACACCTGTTGCTGAAATTCCCATAGGTGAATTTGCAATTCCATAATTAAATTTCACGCTGTAATCATCACCTACTAGTAAACAAAAATTCGGAAAAGTCAGGTGCGTTTCGACTGGAAATTCGTCGTCCAGTGTGAAGCGTCAATTTTTTTCTCTTCCAAATAATAAATTTTTAATTGATAAATCTTTATTATAATCCTAAAAGTGTGTCCTTTCTTCTTGAATTCTGTTTTAACCAGTCTGCCTCGAGGTATACTTCCGAACGGCTTAACTAAATTGAATGAAATTTTAGCTGTAGATAGTTCCGCAAATTTCTAGTCGAGTGCAACTTATTTCAGATCTCAATGTTGCGTATTTCTCGAGATATCAGACGTTGAAGTTTGAAGCATTGTCATTAAAAAGGAAAATTCCAAGATGGCGTCTCCACTTGAGCAAAATGGCGCTGTCGTCGCTCTCACGTGCGCCAATCACGTGCTACCAGTGATGCCAGCTACATTTTCTATTTGCAAATCGTTTAATACCTTAGAAAGCTATTTATTGGAAATTTAAATTGACAAACGTTTGAAAAATCAATAATTTGTCACGTTACGTCATATTGCCATGAGACGTGAAGGGAACGGCTTTTTTCAAATATTTGAAAATCATTTGAGAGCTAAAGTCCATTTGTTCCTGTTCGGCTGTTCGAAAGTGCAGCTTACTTTTGACATTAAAAAAAGGCTAGAATCCAACATACCTGCTTCTAGTTCTTCTACACTCTTTGATCGAAACCTATTCTTCCGCTCCGGTACATGGACATCCGGTATGTGCGTGAAGTCGACTCTACATGCGTGTATAATGGCGCCAATTACGACCATTTTAGGACGACTCCTATGATATATAAGTGGATCTGCGTACAAACAAGGTTTCCTTTGATGGGAAGAAAAAGAAAAAGAAAAAAAAATGACCATGAAGTTGGGGGTCAACGAATTTCTTCCTGAAGAATTGCCGGGTTAGGCATTTCCTTTTTCGGTATTCGCACTTTTCCTCCCATTGTTGATTGACTTCGCTTTTTTGCAAGGTGCTAATTGTCGAACTTTTTGGAATCGCCTTATCACTAGTTGGCGCACACGTAAAGCACTCAACACATGGACCGTACAAACTGTTTAATTAACATAAAATATCAGTGACATGTCATTCGGCAAGAATTCTGAGACTCCTAGTACTAAGGTTGTCGTTCCATTTTCAAACCAATTAAATCGTGAATTAATCGTTAAACTCGACCATTTATTTTTTGTACGAGTCTTAGTATACGTATGTTAATGGGCAATTATACCGTCATCCGTGTATGCTAATTAAATCGTCTAAGATCGTTGAATCCGAAGCTGTTTTTCTAATAACTAATTTATATTCTTAAATATGCAACGTTTTTAAGGAGTGCTGCAGGTGGTTAAAAATGAATTCAAATTGGGACTGTTTACGACATCAACTGGTGTCCTAATGGATTATTTCCAAGGTGAAGAAGGTATGTGTTCATTTTTTATATACGACAGAACACATTTGGTGCAAACACACAACCAATATAACCGAAAACCACTAAATACTTATATATTTTACAACGAAGGTATTCGTTTGGAATGTTACGCTCCCATTAAGTCTCGCTTGGGTGAACACAGAAGACGTGAACTCCTGCTCCTAAGACATCTTGTAAAAAAATAATCGAAACTCTGTACTCGAAAAATCTACACTGAAAAATCTATATTTCTGTCGCAAATTTGGCTAATCGATTCAGTTTCAACTCATGTTAGGGCGAACACGCTGGTGGACCTCCTTAACGAATAGCTCAGAGACACCTTTGTCCTTAACTGGTCGTTCAACCCCCGCCATAGGCCACATCCGGGGCTACTTGTGGATACATATTGTAATTGTAATTGTATATGGCGCTCATATCGATATCATATCGACGAAAATATGCACGGCTGGAATTAGTTTATCGAACTTATCGAAGTGGACTCTGAATGGTGGGCTACTATTTATTTGATATGAAGAAATTAATGAAACGCTGATGCATGGTCTGATGAGGTTCTGGAGTTAGCTGGTTCCAGTAGCAAATGTAAGCAATTATAATTTACGATTTCTCGGTTGCGTAGAAACAGAAGTGCCACCATTATTATTGTTAATGATGATATCTGCACCAGAATCTCTATTATACCTAAAGGTAATGGGGATGATCTACATACGAGTACACAGAAACGATAACTACATAGGCACGATGTACATATGGACCGGTCTACACAATAATATTGATCGAGTTGCCGGTTGATAAACATGTCATGAAATGAAGAGAAAAGATTGTATTATTATTTCTCGTGTCCTAGACATTCAACGACGACGATGAAATAATCAGAGCTTCGAGCAAGACGTTCGATTCATGCCTAATTAGATAAAGAATATATGATGACTATTTTGAACTTTTTTTTTGTTTGTCGTAATTATGTTGACTCACTAATCATCTCGTTCTATTCGTTCAGTATAGTTCATTGCTTATACAGTAAATATAATTTGAGTCTGTACCTTATATAAATATTCTCTAAAGCTCGGTGTCCCCGATTTAAACAATGATACCAAAATTAACTCCTACTAAATGTTGCAACTTTTTCTTTGAAATAAAATGTTGGCACATCATTTTTTTCTTTAAGCTGTCCGCCTTGACGTTTACTTACGAACGTCTTAACGAACGAACTTTGGTCACTCCACTTGATATGTTACTCTCCCATCATTGTAATACAACGAGTCGCCATCATTGTCGCCCAACAATCCACAATTACAAATTTTACCCTCAAGCAGCCCCCAAGAGAGGGGCCTATGACGGGGGTCGAAAGACCAGTTGAGGTCAAAAATGGATTTATTTTAAAAGGCCTCAAATCTACACTGTCTACACACTCTAGGGAAATGGGAGTTAAAATATGACGCAGATGTACATTGAAGCTCGTTCACCATTCTAGTGTGGCCCCCTTCTTCTACTTCTATTAGGAGCTGCATCTTATATGCTTCGACTTAAAAGCTCCGTCTTCACGAAATTGAATCAAATTTGAACAGTAGATTGTTTCGCAAATTTGAAGTCGACTGCAACTTATTTCACATCTCAATTTTGAGTATTTCTCGAGATATCAACCGTTGAAGTCTGAAGCCATTAACAAAAAAAATTCCAAAATGGCGTCACTACTTCAACAAAATGGCGCTCTCACGTGCGCCAATCACGTGCTACCAGTGATGTCAGCGACATTTTCCACACTAGATCCCGAATTTCTAATTATTATTCAATTAATACCTCAGAGTACTATTGATTAAGTTCCTGATTAATTTAACGATTGATCGGCGTTCCGTGATGGGAAAAAATGACCAAGATCACAGAATTCCAACTGCATGTGTCTGGTTGAGCGGTCAACTATTTTTTTGTTCGTTTCTAACGGGTTGATCGTGTCGGATGTTGTAGTTGGTAATCAATCGCATTTCGTGATTGCACTCATCGAGTTTCACACGCCGTTTCCTAATCAAGGAATTCGGAACTACCAGACCGGATGTCAACGGTTCATTCACAACAACAGCATTGTGCAGGTAGATCAAAGGCGGAAAAATTAATTGGCATAGGACAACGGTCGAATACTCTTTTAACATTTACTATGTCAATTAATTCGAACTTTAATACATTTCTTTTTCTTTATTTTTATTCAAATGTGTTTACGTTAAACGTCTGAACCGTAAGAATAAACCGAATCAGACATCATAAAATGACCGTTAGACGATCGAGTGAATCAAATGAATTAAATATCAAATCGGATTCAAACTATCTTCCAATCGGACAATAGGACGTCCTTCGTGGCGCTGTCTGCACTCTGTGAATAATTCACAGAGCAACGGCACATTAATTGAAATGATTTGCAGCCGAGAACCCCTTATCCGATCCACTGCACCGCAAAAGTATAGAGAACAGGTGACGTCCTCGTCGCCGCTCTTTCAAGGAAGAAAAAAGAATTTTAAGACGAGGAATGACGTTGCTCATAAAAACATTTCTATTCTTCCGCTACGATAAAATCAAATTCACTCCATAAGACCGAGTTTTTTCAACGATTTCAGTTGCAGTTCGATTCCAGTTGTTCGGAATTGCGTTTGGACGTTGGCTGCGTCATGAAATTAAGATGACCGTCATCTTAATTTCAACTAGCCAACAATGGTACGATAATCCAACCACGAAACTGACATTTCCAATTCGTCTAAATCATCGTGGACATCAAAGAGGAATTGCAGAACAGGACCTTTGCTGTACAGAAGATGGCTTCTTGCGTCTGCTAAAAGGTTTTGCATATGGAAGTTTGAAGCATGTTTTCTTACTTAGAATTAATGAAACGGGACTCTTTAAGTGAAACCCTCAGTGAACCATTCTATGTGACAAAATTGAAGTTCACTTTTATCCCATGCAGATTACAAAAATGAAACTAATTATTTTTTAAAAGCGTTTGATCCTAAGTGACGTTCGTCCCTCAGTGAAACCAAATCCAACAATGTGAACGACGAGTTGACAATACAAAATAATGAATTTAATTTTTTTAATGCATTTGATCACTAATTCATTAAACCAGAAGCAGCTAGCTCATGGTTTTTCCCCCCAAAATTGTTCGTGTAAGAATATCGTGTGCGTGCTTTTCACGCTTGCGATCGTCATTTCAAAATAATGTCTATGAACTATTTTGACGCATGGGCACGTCGGCGAATCGCTCACAAAATTGGTCAAAACAATGAAGGCGCCACACTGACTTAAAGCATTCCTTTTATGTGCTAATCCCCACCCCTCGTTCCTCCCCTTCACTGTTTAAACCGTCAGTGATTCACTTCCCCAAATACAATCACCCGTTGAGTTAGTCACTGCACGGTTTTCTCGTGGAAAAAACCCTAATTTTGAAATAAAGTGATTAAAATAAAATGAGCAATGTCCAGCTCTGTCCAAATTGTGCAGCAGTGATTGCCCTGGCTCACATTGGCAACCTGGACTGTGGCCACATCTACTTTCTTTCACGCATTTTAATGGAATTTGCTCAAACGCTTTTATTAACTCCTTGAAACCTAAAATGACACTCATGAAAGAAAAAGTGTCATATTGCTCAAACAATTTCAATAACTCATTGGAACCAATAAAAGAAAAAGTGTAATATGAGATGATTCACATGTTTCAATGGAATTTGCTCAAACGCTTTTATTAACTCCTTGAAATGACGCCCATGAAAGAAAGAGTGTCATTGCTCAAACGCTTTCAATAACACATTAAAACCAATGAAAGAAAAAGTGTGATATGATATGATATGTCAGCCCTGACACTTGACAGTCTTGAGATGACAATGGTATATATTTTTTTAAGGTTTCAGTGGATTGTTCAGGCAGACCACGACGCCTAAAGCCAAAAAGCCTAAAGACGGCGCCAATCCACTATTCTGTTTGCACGCGTCTGAACTGCGACATTAGACATTTGAAATGAAAGCTTTTCTGCAGGTGGTCCTCCTCCTACAGGTCACTTCGAAATGCATAGAATGACATTTCGAGAGAGAAATGGGGGAAATGGGGGAAAGAGAGAGAGAGAGAGAGCGGCGATGTGGGTGCATGGTACCTGGCGCCAGTCGTAGAATGTAGTTACCATGCACCGTGAAGAATCAGTGGGGGTAACAACCTTGTAAGGGCCTCCTTGTGTCGCGCTCAGGGAATCGAGGGATAGGGGAGGAAGAGGGGTTATTGGAGTGCAAATTGGTTTGACACACGTACGTTTGGAAAATCACCTGGAAGAGGTGAACTCACATCAGAAGGAGAAAACGTTTTCTAATGTCTGACTACACAAAGACCCAAAGGAGCTTTCCATTTTTTCAGTTCAAAAGATATTGTAGGAGTTCATGATATTTTCTCTGATTTTATCGAATTGTCTCCGTCATGGCAGCGAAAGTGTTTTCTAGTATTTTTTAAAACTCTGTTTTGAGTGTGGATAATAAAATAAATTATAACACTGTAGTTGGAGTTCGTCAAGTCATGTCATGGCAATAAGCCATGTCAACAAGCGATTTATCAATGCGATTGTCATGGCAACAAGCGATTTAAAAAATTTAAAAATTGGATAACGAAAATGTATTTTTTTCCTATTTTGTGAAATAGTATTTATTATTAATAGAACCAAGGTAATAATCGAATAATTATTAGAAATTCGGAATCTATTGTGGCCAATGTCGCTGGCATCACTGGTATCACGTGATTGGCGCACGTGAAAGCGACGACAGCGCCATTTTGGTCAAGTGGAGACGCCATCTTGGAGTGTTCATTTTTAATGGCAATGCTTAAAACTTCAACGGCTCATATCTCGAGAAATACGCAACACCTAGATCTGAAATAAATTGCATTCGACTACAAATTTGCGGAGCTATCTATAGCTCAAATTTTATTCAATTTCGTTAAGCCGTTCGTAAGTTAACGCCGAGGCGGATAGATTAAAAGAAAATAATTTTAGTAATAGATTAAAGTACATATACGCAATCGCATTCTCACTAGATGGCGTTACTATTTTCTGCCGTTCAATATACTGTAGTTATTGCGGCAATTTTGTCTTTCTGTCTCATCAAACTATTGAGGCTATTGTCAACAACTTTCACCCTTCGAGTCCAAAAATGCCACTAAGAAACTTGAAGGTACATTGAAATTCGTGGTTTGCACTTGCAATTCGAAATTCACTGACCAAATTATGTAAAATGGTTTGAATTCATTCGGCTGTGACGGTGTCGACCGGAGCAATGATATTTGAATGAGACCGCAGAAACCGAAATCAATGCTCATGGAGCGGTGACAAGTGTAACAAGTATCAAAAGAAAGAAAAATGGAAGTTTCTTAAATAGGACACTTGTTGGAATTTATATTTTTTATTTTCAAAATTAATTCGGCATCCAATTCAATCCTATAATATTCAAAGTTCCTTGGTGGTGGTAGGATGATTGGGAGGAACATCAATGGATTCTATTCCAATAAGCGTTCTCGGAACTCCTAGTGTTGAGCTGGAATTGGGCATACCAAGCGCCACCAGCGGCGATAATTGCAACCTACCTTCACCCTGTCATTTATCATTTTCGCGCAACGGTTTAGTGCCATGAGGAGAACTAAAAAAACATTTGAAAACGACTTCAGAAACAGGTCACACCATTTCTTCGCCAGAATTGTAACAGGCCGGTGGCCACCGCCACGAAACGAGAGCAATTAAAACCAGAAAGACACCTGATCACACGCCTGACTACATTTTCGAGAATGCCGAAAAAAGCAGCGTTGGGTGCAGTACACACTACACCAAATACCACCTATTTTGTAGAACCACCATGTGGTGGTATTTTATTTTTTAATCCAAACAGATTCCACCAAAGATATATAAAATGTCTCGAGAAATGATATACTTTTTAACATAAAGTCCATCAGTGAAGATTATGGCGTCCTTAGAGGCAATAACGAAAAATAATTATTAAAAATACTGCTGATCAGTGATTTTTAAAGCGGTATTTGCACCGGAAAAGATCGGCTCCTTAGGAGTCGTTCCGAAGAGTCGTTCCGAAGGAGCGAGACCGTACTCCGCTCCCCTGCGACCAACGCTCCTACGATCTTCTTGGTTTACACCTTAATGGAGTGATGTGGTGCTCCATTCACACGCCTTTGTCATATTTGTTCAATAGATGGCGCGGCTGCACGTCAATTGAATGAAAGTATTTTGTGAGTAAAGGCGCTGATGTATGAAAACTGAGCGCTCTTCTTGTTGTGCCATTGGCGCTGATGGAGAGCGGAGAAGAGCCGTGAGTGAGCGCACAGAAGGCGCTCTGGAAACGGATCCCATGCCAAGGCTCCCTACACAATAGGAGCAGTTCTATTCGTGAAAAACGCTCCATGGAGCCACTGCTCGAAACTCCCCTTTTTCGGCTCACATTTAGAACCATGAAGCTGCGATTTTTTTCGCGCCTATGCGAAGAAGATCGGCTCCTAAGGACCTGTATAAACGCCGCTTTAAGCATCATTTACATTAGAGAAGATGTCATGTTTTGCTCCATCGAAACACCATTTTGTTTTCCCCAAACACGTGAGTTTAGAATCTCCAGTGTGGTCATTTCAAATCTTTCCTCGTATGTCCTTGTGAGACCAAAATAAATTAACATTTATATGGAGCAAAATATGGAGTAAACGGGACTTAAAAGTGTGAAAATGGAAAACGCTCGACCATTTCCCAGTAATTTATGAACGTATAAATTATAAATCCGAATGTAATTACAATTACATTACATTCGTATATTCGGCATAGACATTTGATTTCTTTACAAGAATATAGCAAGTGATATTTTTATTTTTAAATTGATTGAGAACTTTATTTGTCCTTCTCGATCTTTCAAAAATGTGAAGATGACGCGGAATCTTCTAAAAAAAATAGATTTCGCCATATTTTGTTAAATTGCACAAATTACGTCACGTACATGCAAAGCTTGCAGTTAGTCGATTGAGTACACAGTGACGTCATAGACTAGACATTCGGAACAGGCGGTTCTTTCGCTATCTCACTTACCACCACCTCCACCTGGATGATGCTATACGATTGCCAAGGAAGAATTTATCGTTCCTAATAATAACATATGTGTGCCACCGAGATTTTTGTAAGCAACAGTGTAATGGTGGTGACGGTGTGGTGTGGTGGCGTGTGCGGCTGCGCACAGGGCGTCCTGGAAAGGTGTGCCCTGGGCCAAGACAAAAATTCGAGCCTCTGTCACCCTGGAGTGGTCATGATTTTAAGATGTCTCAATTAAGTGAACAAATTTGTTTGAATTATTGGGGAAAATGCAATGAAATTATGAAAAAAGGTAAATTCTTTGAAAAATATCAAATTTATCGAAAACAAGAAGGTTTACAAGGGTTTACAGTAACCACCAATGAAATAAAATATTAATTGTTTAAATTTACCGGCTATTTTACGTTTAAACGATGACACGCGATAAACGCAAACGTTAAATGTGAAGTA
>JAQGBY010008483.1:0-10612 GCA_034698785.1 Mycogona germanica
GGCAACCGGAAGTGGTGGAAAGTTGACAATTTGAAAGGGAATCGGTGGTGCCGCCTAGTGATAGCTGGAGAAACCAAGCACTGGAGAAGAAGGGGGTTGATCTCCACCAGGGATCTACTGGACCTGCTTCTGGACGACCCCCTCCTTCCAGCACTGCATGCTGGAATTACGAATACAGGTGCCCATCCTGCATTGTCGGATTGATACTGAAGATGTGCAACCAGCAGTCACTTAAGTATTCCCATCCCAGGTAGAGACACCTTTCTTTTGTCATTTTGATCGCCCATTATCGTTTCTCCAAGTGCCTGTATGTTTCTGCTGATGTCACTAGGTGGCACCACCGATTCCAAATCTGCAAACTGCTAACATCATGAATTTTTCTCTATCTGGTGGTGTGTATCTGCTGGTGGTGGTATCTGTGGTTTATAGATTTTGGCCACAATTGTTTTGAAAAGTGAAAACGAGACAGATTCGGGCTTGCCACTGCCATCCATCTTGGCTTGTCCAAGTCAGTCTCGGGTTTGTCGGTTAAAGGACTAAAACAGGTCCTAATCCGTGACGTCATCATTTGAATTCTTCCTATACAAAATGGCTTGTAAAATGGAGTGAAGTGTTTTGTATTTTGCATTAAACGAAATATTATTCCAACACCAAACAATTTATTAAAAAATTTAGTGATAAATCCTCTGCGCAGGATTAGGGAATTTTGATCTGCTGATCGCCATCCTGGAATCGGAAGGAAGAAAAGTGCGTTTGCGAAAATTTCTAATGTTGACCAATTAACCGATTCCCACAATGTTGCCCCCCCTCCCTGAAATGACGTCACACCCGCGTGTACAATTACAGCACCGAGACACCGTCAGTGCAAAGTTAGCCGAGCTTGCCAGACTAATGGCATTTTCCCTTTTGCTGTGTTTTTTCCCCCTCCCTGGCGGAAGGTCCAATTTCCCCGCAAAAATGTAAATACGTGTAACAAGACTGCCAATTTTCAATTTGCGAGAGACAAACGCTTTGCAAATGGGCCCAACCAACCCAACCAAGGTTTGGATTGCAAAAGAGTGAAGAGGATGGGAAAGAGGGAAAAAAATTCATTTACGTTTTTCTTTCTCTTTTAACCATTCCGTGCTCGGATATATTATTTGACCGTTTTTGTATCGGGTCGCTTTGAGCTTGGCAAGCGTTGGACAATGACTTGAAAAATACTTAGAAAAAACAACATTCGAGCATCGCACAAAGAAATGTTGCAACAAGGTCTATACCTGTTATACTTTTGGGGATTAAGCACCGCTAGATATAAAAGTGCACACATATGTGACATCATGTAGATTGTGTAACCTGTGTCATGATTAAATATTTTAAGCCAGACACAAGGACAGAAAATAAAGATGAGACGCGATCATGGGTACAATTCTTTACCTCTGGTAATTTACTGAAAAAAAAATTCTTGAGAATGGACTATAAACCAGGTGACCAAGACTAAATCCCCTTTGAGGGGACAGAGCGCCTGAGTATGGTGACTCTGCCTCCCATCTGTGACGTCACTGTGAGGGCCAGTGGCGTCACAGAGGGCATCGGCCTGGTAAAGCCGCTAATGACGTCACCTCAGTTATAATGGCCGCCCCACGTAAAAAAAACTACGATCGTTTGTTTGTAAATCGTGTTTTCCATCTGTTAATTTGTGAAATAAATCCAGCTTAAGTTTGATTATTTTTCTGCACTGAGTGCTTTAATCAGCCAGCACAGTATATAAGAAAACTGTTTTTCACTGCCCCTGCTGAAATTAAGGAAAAATAGGTCTCGAATCGACATGGTAGAGTGAAGGCTCAAATATAGCAGGCGTTGCCTTCTGATGCCGTGCGTGTACCCGTACCCTGCCCCTAGTTAGAAAGCAATCACACAATGCCATATTACAGCGTCACCAACTGTTTTTTTTTAAATTCCCATCACACAGCACACTAGAGTGGCACCATTGCTTGCACAACTTAACAGCTCTAAGTGGCCTGATGCGTTTATTTGTCAATGGTATTCAAAATGTATCAACATGATATTGAAAACTTGGGATGGCAAGGACACAAACACAAACAGGTTGACCTTTGTTGACGTCAAGATACAGGGGGTGTGCAAGATACAAATGTGGTGCGTAGTGACAAGTACAACGTCGGACAGAGAAAGACAACACAGTTAACGAAATATGAGTGAAGGGTTAGACACGAGCAATGAAAAGTGGGAGCCGCCAATGCAGGCGCCCATCCCACTGCGGATGTGCCGACAACCAGAAGACGAACAAACTAGGGGCCAATGTACGATACGAAGAAGGGCCCTTTATGGGATAAAAACTTCTGGTAAAAGATTTTTTTTCCCTGTGCCAGTTGGCTGACCAGTGAAGGCTGTGTTGCACCAACTGTTATCAACATCTACCTATTTAAATAGTATGATATATCGTTAACTGTACCATAGTAGAATATAGGCAGCGCCTTAAAAACTAACTATGTACCGCAGAAAAACAAATATATACAAGATAAATGTCGTCTTTTTATAATCTACCTATTTATAGGCAGAATTACTAGCAATGAGAGAGGTTCACTAGATGCATGGGGGGAACTTTGTGGGAACTTTGAGAACTCTACAAACATGATTAAAGGATGAAATATTCTCGTGTGAATAAATGACGACTGCCCAACACGATTAGTGCATAATTTTGCCGGCGAGGGCCTTCTCGTTTCCTTTCACCCTTGATCGAACCAATGTAATAACAATGCCATTGCGTGTTTCACAGAATCCCAGGCGCACACAGACATCAGGAACAAAAAGTAAACCGTTCGTGCAAAATGCAAATATATGCGCAGCGCATTTTTATGTTTCTCCTGCAATTCCGTAAAGAAGAGAGGAAAAAACCTTAAGACCAGTTTCTGATGAAATTGGCACCTCCAATTGTATCACGAGTCGCTGGTGCGATTCCAGGAATGCTCTAAAAGCCTTGGTTTGGATCAAAGAAGGAAACATTGTGCCACCCCCTCTCCCGCCACAAGCCCACAACCCATCAGAACAAAAAACAACAATATTTTCAAGGGTTACCCACAAGCAGTTACCTTATTTTACAAGTTTCGCAAAACAAAATAAAATTGTCGTTTTGATCGACCCAACGCATGACGTCACCAGTAACGATACACAACCGGAAGTTAAGAATACGTAAGCAACAGTGATGCTCTCAAGATGTGCCACTAACTTTTGCACTTGCGAAAATCAAATTATTTTATGCAGATGAACGAGTATTTGAGCAATATCCTTAAGTCACAATCAGTAAAAAAATAAACCTCATTTGGCAAATTTGTTAAACGATTCAATTGTTTGTTTTGCTTTCCCAGAGTCGTTATAATTTCCTGTTTTTGGCACGTCCCTAATTTCTTTCGTTGCGCAAGGATTCAATGAGCTTTAAGAGCTAGAATAAAAGAGCTTCAGCATTCAACAGTCGAAGTCTCCGGTAATCAATATTGTGGTCTTACACAAACCCAAAGTTGTGACCTATGACGTCTTTTGAGGACACCAACAAAACGTAGTTTCAGTCGATAAATTAGTGGCACACCTAGCGGTCGTCCTATTTTGTTCCTCAAAAGGAACCACCCATTTGTTCATCCGAGTCAACCCAACGGATTACTGATTCCACCTACCACATTTCTTTGGCCAACCCGCTATAAACGAGAAAACAAAAGGCAGAACTGCTGAACTGTGGGATAAAAAAATAGGCAAGGATAAAAAAACAGTTCTTGGTCTTTTTCTCTCTTTACACAAACATCACATGGTCGACATGGTTGATCGGAGGAAGGTGATTGGACGAGAACGGATTGTTTGCTAGTGAGATCTCCATGCGAAGCCCGAGGGCTCTATCTGAACCCAACCCTCTATGAGCAGGCCGAGAGGCTGCATCATCGAAAGTATGATCGTGGGGTAGAATACGAAGAACTAGTAGGAGGAACTACTATTAAACGATATTGTAACATCACTATTTGATCATGCATGACTGGACCTGCTTGATTTAGTAGTTAATGTAAAATGCTAGTAATTAAGCATGTCTCACGGACAGTCGATAGAAATATAGAAAGTGCAAAGAAGAAATGGGTGCCTAGGAACAGATTTTTAAAGTGTATCTGCTATTCTAATTTCTTGTCATCCGAACAATCTTTAACGGAATTGATCTCTCATTGATACAAATATAACTACAAATTTGAAATTGCAACATTATTCACCGAGAACGAAGCATATGCACGCCATTTCAAATTTCGTTAATATTTTTCTAGCAACAAATTCATGCATTTGATACAAAAATTACATTGCCTGTGTGATTTATGTTGCGATCAAGTAAGTGCTGAAATTTGGGGATTTCTGAAATCCGAGGGCGGTGTTCCACAGAGGAGGGAGCTTGTCCCAAGATGGCGGAAACAACACCGAAATTGCTAGGTCTAATGACGCCAGACTCAAGTTAAACAAATACCTATAAATAAAGAGACAGATTTGCAATGGTAAAAGCGCGACTTTTTATTTTCCGGAGAATACTTTTATACAAAGAAATTACTCGACGGAATAACAGAACAACCGAACTCGACTAGAGCTAGAGGAGCGAGACAAGGCAACTACGCACTTGTCTCGTGCTGGGGGTCAGCCGGTGACCCATTCCTGGGGCAACCGGCTCAGCGACAGAGTCGCCACCTCGTGACGACCCTAGCGCACCAAACTTTGGGAGACCACAGAGCACCCGCACGCCCATGGAGATGTTACTCCTCCAACAGTAAAAAACAAACATGAGAAACAATGCTAAATCAACGGTTTGTTGTTTTCTTTCGTGTTTGTAGTTATGCCGTAGAAAAATTTACAAATGGCTGTTTGTATCTGCAGTTTGATTTGATGTCGACCCTTTTTAATTCTTGAGCACATTTGAGGTGGGCACAGTATTTAATTTTGTTATGCTGAAAAACTGCTAATTATTATTGAACATATAAAATATTCCATTGACACACTACTGGTGGAAAATATATAAATTCATTCTGAGCATTCATAAAATTCTCACTAAGACAATCACAATAAGTCTGACAATATGATTTTCAAGCATTTCCTTGGCACACAATTTGAATTCAGCTACCAATTGAATTCAACTGTATCGTCTCAGAATCAATCTGTATCAATCTGTATTGTATCAGAAACACATCGAGTACAAATGTTTTGATCAACCCGGTGCATGGACATTTGTTTTGTGAACGCGACCTGACCAACAAAAAAATTCTTTAGTGATCGAACGAGGAATTTCTTACGAGGAATCAGATACGGAGACAAACTGTTTGTACGCAAGTGACGGTTTGTCTTCATTAGATTCGAGTGTCTGGATAATGCCTGGATGGAAATAAAATGGTTAGTGGTGAAAAACCGGAGGCAGACCCAGGCAGCATCACGCGGAGGAACAGGATTTTCGGAACGAAGCAAGGGTCAAAAGCAACCACCCATTGGTTAGAATTTAATTTGGGAAGAGTATGTCGAATTTCCACCATTTTTGTCAGACAATATGTCCACTAGATGAGCTCACTAGTTTTCCTGTAAAACCACTATGCAACATTAAAGAACTCTATATTAAATACGGACGGGGAGGCCGCCATATTTTATTCTGACGAAAACTACACTGTAAGTCATTAAAAAGAGCACCATTATTAAAAAATATCACAACTTCGTGAAAAATGCTTCGGTTTAAATGAAATTTTGCAGTGTTCTTTTTTAATAAGTAGATATTCAAGTCTGCCACGCATAGGTGGTGCTGCATATCAGCTTCATTTTATATCCTTCTAGCTGACCCGTCGCACAATCCTGCGATTCAATAGGATGCATTCATTTGCGTACCGCTTTGCCGTGTTTTAACGCTTTCCCGTGCTTTGCCGCTTTCCCGTGCTTTGCCGCGACGCATGCAAATCTATACACAGATTGTGCTCTGGTGGCATTAAATAAAACTGTTTACTGTGATGGGAGCGGGGGTTCTGAACTGACGTCAGCGAGAAGAAAAAAGAGAGAAGATTGAAGGTTTCTCCGAGTGAGTGGGGAGCACACCTAGAAGCCTTGCAGGAAAGTCCAGGTTTGGGGATCGCGGTTGATGCGATCTGATAGCAATCTGATGATCGTAGGAGAGAAAAATTTGGCATAAACCATCTCGGGAATGTAGTGAACAAATTCCCAAAATTCCATAGTGATCGGATGAATGGTTTAGGAATGCATAAAGGACATACACACAGACAAACAAACATCTTTTCATTTAATATAGATAGGTAGCATATTGAGATCAAATTTGTCTACTCAACCATCGAGAGCATCAAAAATGATGTTTACTCAAAAACAAAAAATATGAAACAAAAAGATCCCATTAAACCAACCACCAAAACGATCATCTTTATGTAAAGAATGAAACACTTAAATTCTTTAAGCATCACATTTTTCCCCATTGGCACATTTAAATGCAATATCATATTTTTTTCAATTTTTCAAGATATTTTTACTGTCACTTTCACTTATTTCTGATTCTCTGGCGCAATCAAACACATCGCAATTATCATCTTCATCATTTGATGATACACTGCTTGCAGAATCACTGCTTATATTTGAAATCAGACGTTTTTCTTGCATTTTTTTGGACGCATGATAGGCCTGGCTTGGACACTGCCATTTTGGTTTTTTACGTTATCACGAGGTACATGTAAATGTGGCTACATATCATTGAACAAAAACTGGCTGAAAAAATATTTCCCTTGCCGAGACAATATTGTCACCAAGTGCAAAAATTGGCAACTCAATGTTTAACAAATTAAACCCACTCACAACACTCACAAACTATTGGGTAAATTCAAATAGAGCATGAAGTTCAAAATGCCATGACGAAACCAGCACATCATTGACACTGAAGAAGCAATGTGTCCAGCAATTCCGTCATTGACACTTAAAGGGTTTTAAGAAAGATATTGCTGCTGAAAGACTCCTTCACAAACGCCCAACATTTAGCAAATCGGTGATGGAGTCTGTTGGTGTTTCTGCACTAAGTCGAACTGGAATTCATTTAGTTGTACCCGGTTGGTTGGATCGATGGAAAATATTACCAGTGGACTTCAAAATTTGGGGAGTTATCCAGGAAAAGGTTTGTTAATCGAAGATTACCAATTTCGAAGACTTGAAACAACGAATTAAGAAAACTCGACCAGTGCATAAACGATTCATCAATCAAAGATTGGCGCATTCGACTCCGGGCTTGTGTCAAGGCCACCGGAGAACATTTAGAGCACAATTTACAATTCATTTTTGGTCCTACACTATCTATATATATAAAAATGAATGTAGGTGAGTATGTGAGTATGTGAGTATGTATGGGTGTGTATCCTTTATAGACTCGAAAACTACTGGACCGATTTCAATGATTTTTTTTAAATCATTGGTCATAATCCCGGTCATATTGTTATGGAAACAAAAATGTCTAGACATCATCAGATCGCTATCAGATCGCAATCGATCATCAGATCACAATCAACCGCGATCCCCAAACCTGGACTTTCCTGCAAGGCTTCCAGGTGTGCTCCCCCACTCACTCAGACAAACCTTCAACCTCCATCTCTCTTTTGTTCTTCTCGCTGACGTCGGTTCAGAACCCCCCCTCCCCTCACAGTTTTCATTTAACGCCACCGCTACGGGAAAGTGGCGTTTCGTTTTTCTGCGAACACGTGACAAATCGAATCAGATTGCACCCAGACAAATTCAAACGCACCGCGACCAATCCGGATCGCGTGGTCACGTGTGAACTCCAATCCGGATCACGCGGTAATGTGTGCACTCCGAATGGGAGGGCCACCGGCAGACCGCAGAAAAATGATCCAAACGATGAATTAACACATTCTTACTAGCAATTCTCATAAGCAAATATTAATTGTGTAGTTTCACTCACCCAATGGTGAAACTACATGATTAATATTTGCATTTATGAGTGAGAATGCGTTAATTCGTCGTTTCGTTTTTCTGCGATCACGTGACAAATCGAACCAGTTTGCACCCCGACATATCCAAATAAAAGTGACAAAGCACGGGAACAAAGCACGGGAACAAAGCACGGGAAAGCAACAATGCACGGGAACAAATCACGGGAAAGCGACAATGCACGGGAACAAAGCACGGGAAAGCGGGAAAGCACGAGAAAGCAGGAAAGCGGGATAAAACATTCCCGGGACAATTGTTTGCACGAGGTAGTGTGACCGAGCAGGCAAAAAAATTCACAGAAAAAAGGAAAAGGGAAAATTGTGTGCAGGAGGTAGTGTGACCGAGCCATTTAACTGGAAGCCACAGCAAGGCGTGGCCCGGGTCAGCTAGTTGTTCTATGTAAGTGCCAAATTTAATTTAAATTGAAGCATTTTTCACGAAGTTGTGATATTTTCTTATAGGGGCGTTCCTTTTTATGACTAAAAAAATACTACAACGGATAAGGCCCTGTTCACCTTATGGGTCCTTTAAACCTCCTCGAAAAAGTGTTTCCATCGTCCAATGATAATCTATAGACGTTTGTCAACGTACCCTTGTTTCCCCCTTGCAACTTGTTTCATTGGTCAGATGATAAAATATTTTTTCTTCTATTTAACGTTCCCAAAATTGAGTCCACTTTACGAGCAAATAGAACGGCTGGACTTGATTCGATGGGTCCAGTAAATCGTAGTCATGGGCATGTAGTCTGCTACAGATGACCAGATGATGGCCAAGCTGTGAAAAGATGTGATATTGTTCTGGACAAGACAATTCAATTCTCGTCAGAGTAACAGCTAATGACAACCTCAGCAGAGAAGTAAAAAAATTATAGAGTTGCTTGCTATCCAGGAATCATTTTCGCTAACATTAAGGTCCGGAAGTAAAACTGGTATATTATAGAATTTCCTACTCAAACGTGATGCAGCTATTGGACGAGTACGTAATTTGACTCTAAGGGATATTGTAACATTATCAGCTTGAGTTTTTTAAACAATTTGTTGACAACATCATATTCCTTTTTTTAAAATTTAAATGTCTCCTGTGTATCACATAGTTTGGCAAATTTGAAACCGAATATCAGTTGCAAGAAAAATATATTTGCAGCACATTTTTTGTTAAAAGATTTGACAAACAAGCCCCAGTAAATGGCATACGTGTAAAACCTAGAGTTGTGTACCCACCAATTTGTTATCGTCGGTCGCTATCCAGCAGCAAACGAGGCAAGGTGAAAAAAAACGAACACTGGGCGTAATTCGAGCACTGCGACAGTCGACCGCATTTTTCTGCATATGGGCTGAACGCTAAATCATCCGCTAAACAGGAAACCCATGCTATATCTATATCTGGTGCAGAGTTACAGCGGATATCAAAAGATCCCATCTCCATTTGAGAATGACGATCATTAGCGCGAAGCAATCTATCATATCCATTCATGCTGATACATTTATAGACGACATCTAAATGACTACCATGTTTAAATATTTGTCTACACTCGTGTATTGGCTGCTCGCATAAAATCAATTATTGCCGCTGTTGGCGCGATCAAGTCGCCAGGGTGGCAATTTTTGTTATGCCAAGTGTAACGTTCTCTCGCAGATGGCGCTAGTGTTTATAGTTCAGTCAGTACTCCATCGCCACCTACCGGCAAAATAATGAAATCGTTGTTTTCTTTCCGCCGCTCAGGCGAAGTTTAGACAGTTTCATTTATAAAAAAAATGCTCTCTCTTAAGAGATGGCGCTCGAGTTCAACAGTAAATTAAATTTTTTGTCGAACTGGGGAATCCGAAATTGTGCACTGTTGTCAACGTAATCTATTGGCAGTGCGTGTTGCCAATATCTGGGGTCGACGCATGTTTATATGGTGAGATACAAGAGACGTTCTCAGACTGCGCATCTAATAACTTAATAAGGTAGTTGGTATTTAAGACGCGCTTCGCTCATTAAAAAATTTGGCAGACTGCGCAAAAAAATTATTCCAGTATGTACAAGTAGTCGTTTACTGTATATCCAATCTCGGTTTTAATGGCATGATCATTAGTGGAACGCGTGAAAGCTATCTTATTTTAAATGGGTCCTCCAAAGACCTTCAGCGGCGTACACTGAACGGAACATAGAAATATGCGGATTTTTCGCTTTCTAAAAAGTAATGGTGACTAAAATTGAATTAAACGTTGTCTACTGACCCAATTCTCGTAATTATTGTAATCGGGCATCACCATTTTTTTCAGCCTGGAAGCAACAATTTATTTTCCATGCCATGATTACATCCACTTTTTATTTCAAAGCAATATCCTATATTATAAAACAGAGATTTTGATTTTCCAGAACGGCTTAATGAATCGCATAAAATTTAACATACCATCATAACCATCACCAGCATAATTCGCTAGCGACGGAATTTCAGATCTCGATTTTCAATATCTTCAATATATATAAAAATGACGTGTATGTGTGTATGTGTATATGTGTGTGTATCCTTTATAGACTCGAAAACTACTGGACCGATTTCCATGATTTTTTTAAAAAACATTGGTCATAGTCCCGGTCACATTGTTACGGAAACAAAAATGTCTAGACATCATCAGAT